>LR751964.1:106381-120458 GCA_902729485.2 Mus minutoides | reverse complement strand
GAGGCCATCATTCTGAGTGAAGTAACCCAATCACAAAAGAACTCACATAACATGTACTCACTGATATGTGAATATTAGCCCAGAAACCTAGACTACCCAAGATACAATTTACTAAACACATGATACTCAAGAAGAAGGAAGATAAAAATGTGGACATGTCACCCCTTCCTAGAATTAAGAACAAAGCACACATTGAAAGAGTTACAGAGATCATGTGTGAAGCTGAATCCACAGGATGGACCCAATGACTGCGGCTGCCAGGGATCCATCCCACAATCAGCCACCTAACATAGACACTATAGCATATGCCAGCAAGATAGTGCTGAAAGGGCCCGAATATAGCTGTCTTGTGGGAGACTATACCAATGCCTGGCCAACATGGAGGTGGAAGCTCACAGTCAGCTATTAGATGGAACACAGTGTTCCCAAGGAAGGAGCTAGAGAAAGTACCCAAGGAGCTGAAGGGGTCTTCAACCCTCTAGGTGGAAGAATAACATGAACTAACTTGTACCCTCTGAGCTCATGTCTCTAGCTGCATATATAGAAGAGGATGGCCTAGTTGGCCATCATTGGGAAGAGAGGCCCCTTGGTCATGCAGACTTTATATGCCCCATTACAGGGGAACACCAGGGCCAAGATGTGGGAGCGGGTGGGTAGGGGAGCAGGGCCGGGAGGGGCGAGGGTATAGGGAACTTTCTGGATAACACTTGAAATGTAAATGAAGAAATTATCTAATAAAAGTTGGGAAAAAAAGATTAAATAAAGAAATGGAGCCTGAAGTAGAACCAAATAGAAATATTGGAAATAAAGTAATCAATCAATTAGATAAAAAGCACAGTAGAAAGCATTGGCCATAAATAAAACCAAGAAGAATAACTAATTTTAAGGAAAAAAGATAAATTGAGACTATTAAATTCATACTCCACATATATAAACTAATATATATCTCTATTTTTATCTCTATATATGTATCTACACACAGTCATACAGATACACACACATGCGCGTGCACACACACACACACACACACACACACACACACATCTATAAATTCTGCACAGCTTGGGGATTATGGTGGTTTGAAAATGTCTGACCCAAGGAATGGCCCTGTTGGGGGCTATGGCCAGGTTGCAGTAGATGTGGCCTTGTTGGAGGAAGTGTGTTACTGGGCTGGGCTTTGAGACTTCTAGCTGCCTCGAAGTTAGTCTTCTGCTTTTCTTCAGAACAAGATATAAAACTCTCACTTCTTCCAGGCTTCCTTGTCACTGCAATGATGATAATGAACTGACTGAACCTCAGAACCTTTAAACCAGCCCCAATTAAGTGTCCTTTATAATAGTTGCCTTGATCGTGGTATCTTTTCACAACAATGGGAACCCTAACTAAGACAGGGGTGGTTGTAGAATCAACCTATCATGGTTCTTGCTGACCAGCCAACTTAGCTATAATGGTAAGCTTCAAGTTCAGCAAGAGACATCATCTTCATCCCTCAAATAAAATGGAGAGCAATAATTGAAAATATGCTAAGTTGAACATGTACACATAATATACAACCACGCACACACCCTTGAACACACATGTGTATAACACACACATATGTGTTTACATGCATACATACATACATACATACACAGAGAGAGAGAGAGAGAGAGAGGCAGAGAGAGAGAGAGAGAGAGAGAGAGGGAGGCAGAGAGACAGAGACACAGAAAGGATAATAAGATAAGCATGGCCCAAATTCAATAACTTTTATATTAATATTCCCATGCACTGAGGTCATTCAGTGAAAAGAAAATTTAAATACATGTAGGCCTCCTAATTACCAGATTTTATTCTTTTGTGTCATGATTTCAGATAATGTAACCACTTACTGCAAGATGTTCCCCTGAGTCATATACCTACAATGTGAGAATTAATTGATCATTAATGTGCATTGTCTCTTTCCACCCATCCTAGGGAAACAAGACAACAATGTTGACAAGAGAACAGATGTTTATTGACAGATTGCTCCATAAAGATAAAGGATTGATTACATTTGGAGGAACATCTGAAGTATCTATAACTCCTGTCTTCTAAATCACACAAGCATACCTACGAACTGAGGTGAAAAAAACGTGTTAGAATGAATGTCTCAGTTTCCCCTACGGTCCCAAGATCAACATCACATGTGTCTCCTTCCCTAATAAATAGTAATTTTCGCTGTCTAATGAGAGACCAAAATAGCAATAGTCCACAAGGCAGGAGATATGGCCTAGGAAAAGTGTATATATTTCTGATTATGAGAACTGAATATACATTGTATTTTTAATAACAATGTAAGTCATATAGTCAATGGTTTGAAAGACATTTAAGTCATTGATCACTGTCAATGTTCAAGAAGATGGCTTTAATCAAAAGTCTCATATATGGATGGTAGACAATATCCAACTACTTAGATATGATATGTATGTACACAGGAATGTGGGGGAGATTTATACACTCACAGGGAAAATTCTACAATCTTTTTTATGTGACAATTGAGCCATAGTAGCAAAGGGAAAAGCAGACTCAGTTATATTTTAAAGACGTAAAAATTGTGCATCTGTGTAGATGTGTAGGGAGGAACAAGATGTCACACACTGAGTTGTTAGCTGTTATGATGCCTGTGGAAGGGAGTTCCAGGGCTGGCGAGATGGCTCAGTGGTTAAGAGCGCCAACTGCTCTTCTGAAGGTCCCGAGTTCAAATCCCAGCAACCATATGGTGGCTCACAACTATCTGTAACGAAATCTGATGCTCTCTTCTGGAGTGTCTGAAGATAGCTACAGTGTACTTACTTACTTAAATAAATAAATAAATCTTTAAAAAAAATAATGCTCATGTTTACTTTTCCTTGTCATGTGCTGCTTCAATGTTTCAGTGAATATCTATCTCACTTTCATTTTGTAAATCAAAACAATTTTAAAACTGAAAATCAATGCATACATAATGAAATGCCTATTTAGTATTCCTTGTTATATGACTGGATTGAGAATCACCTAAGAGACACACTTTCACGCACATCAGAAAAGGTTAACTGAGCAGGGAAAACTCAACAACAGCTCTTGGACTGAGGGTGCAAACAACATAATGGAGAAAGGTGGAAACCAACTGAGTACTAGCATATGTCTTTTTTTGTTGTCAGACACAATGTGATCAGCTGTCTCATGCTCTCAGCCCTACACCTCCCTCACCATGATTGACTGTGTCCTGTATCCTCACATCCAAATGTGAACCAAACTAATCCTTTTCCTCCTTTGCCAGATTGTTTTCCCCGAGTGTTTTGTCACAGCTATGATAAAAAGATCATATATGATTATAGTCATTAGACAACATGTATAAACACAAAGCATATCATACTTGCCAATGACCCAGTACACTTGTTCTGTTTGTGGCTTAGTTTGTGCTATAAAACCAGAGCTTAATATTTCTTACTACCACCACATGGCTTGATAAGCCTGTTGTACTCCACAGGAGATACTTCACAGGAAGTATTTGCTGCCCTGTAACTGAGTCATAGCCCAGAGATCTAGATCTCAGTCTCCTTATCAATTAACCTAATGCTTTGCTCCTCTTTCATAGCTCAGTGAGACACTGATCTACCTTCTCCCATTGTCTTACTTGTTAGGAGAACATTGCTTCCATTTTCCATCTTGGTTGTAATTTTCAGTCAACGAACACCAACTCCGATTCAAAATATAGCCCTCCTTGGTGCATTTCTTAATGAGCTTTTGTTTGAATTGGAAAGGGAAAATACACTTTGGGGGATCTGCAGAGAAAGATGGGTAAAGAATGAACTGTGAACACTGTTCTCAGATTAATCCCTGCTAAGAAAACAGTTAGTTATTTTTTTCTGCCAGATTGTGTTGAAGTTTTGCAAATTATGCAGAAATGAAAATATATGAACCTTATTATTTCTAAAATCCCAATATACTCTCTTCTTGGTTCCTGGCATCTGATATATGCCTTTGAATGATTCTTACCTTGTGCTGTACAGTACCGCCACCTTCCTTGGAATTGAAAGTCAAGAGAACACCAAGCATAGTCACTGTGGATGGAGATACAACTGTAGTAGAATCCATCCGCATAAACAAATGGAAAGACACAGCTATCAGTAGAAATCTCTGGAAAACAGAAAAAGGTTAGCATACAAAATAAGATCATGTAGATAACTGACTTTCAAATTGCTTTGTTTTTGAAGTTGTTCTCACTCAGTTAGACTTCAGACTCACTCCTTAGGCCAGGGCTTGCTTGTCGCTCATGTTAGTTTTCCCGTCTGGCTTTGTATGTGCTAAGATTGGAAGCTTGAGCTGTCTTGGATAACTGGGACTTGTCTTTGGAACATCTATTTTGGGAGCAACATAACTGTTCTCTCATCACCCTCACATACACCTGAAGCTGATGTCACTTGCTGCCTTTCATGCTTGCAATACAAAACATCAGCAAAATTTCCAAGGAAGTGTCATTTTGGCCTAGAGCTGGGTTCAGGTTGGAGATGCTGGCTTCCTCATAAAAAGTTTTTTAGCAAAAAGGGATCTCATTTATCAGAGTCCACACTCTTTTTCATCTTTCTCATCATCCATGTTGACTAGGTAGATTGGTCTGTGGGCATATCTGTAGGGTATTTTCTTGACTAATGATTGATATAAAAAGGCCTATCTCAATGTGGGTGGTGTTATTCCTGGGAGGTATGTCAGTTTTGTACAAGAAATCAAGATGAACAAGTAAGGGAGTGAAAAGCAGTTAGCAGCATCCTTCATGTTTTCTTCCTCTGCCCCTGCTTCAGTTTCTGGCCTTGATTTCCCCAATGATGATTATAAAGTGTTAGCCAAATAATCCCTTCTATTCTCAAGTTGAATTTTGTAGTTTATCACACCAATCAAACATAAGTAGAATTGAAGTTGCTGCCAGGAGTGGGGTTTTGCTTAATATGGACCTCAGTGTGTTATTCCTTGGGTATACTGTGAATTGACCATGAAGCTTTTTACTGGAAGGAACGATTCCTTAAATATTGTTACTTCTATTCCTGCTTAAGTTCCTTTCCTGACTTCCTTCAATGATAAAATGTAATTTATAAATGTAAGCCAATCCCCTTCCCCAATTTTTTCAGGTCACCAGTATTTATTTATTTATTTATTTTCCACATTGCAGCTCCTTCTCCTTTTTATTCTCCCAGTCTCACCCTTACACCCCTTCTACCATTCCCTCTCCTCTTGATCCCAGAGAATAGGAGATCCCCGATGGGAACCAAACCACTCTGGCACATCAAGTTGCATCAGAACTAAGTGCAGCCTCTCCCACTGAGGCCAGACAAGGCAGCCCAGCTATGGGAAAGGGATCCAAAAGCAGACAACAGAGTCAGAGACAGTTCCTGCTCCAATTGTTAGAGGATCCAAAGGAAGACCAAGCTGCCCATCTGCTAAATAAGCATAGGGGGCCTAGGTCCAGCCCATGCAAGCTTTTTGGTTATTGGTTCAGGCTCGTGAGCCTCCCTGAGCCCAAGTTAGTTTACTCTATTAGGTCTTCTTGTGATGATCTTGACTCCCTAGGCTCCTTCAATCCCCCCCCCCCAACTCTTCCACAAGACTCCCTGTGTTTTGTCTATTGTTTGCATATGGGTCTCTGAATCTGTTTCCATTAGCTACTGGGTAAAGCCTCTCAGTTGACAGTTATGCTAGATTCTTGTCTTCAAGCTTAGGGGAGTATCATTAAGAGTGTCAAGGGCTAGCTCTCCCCCATGGGGTGGATCTCAAGGTGAGCCAGTTATTTGTTGGCCATTTCTTCAATTTCTGTTCTACTTTTATTCCTGAATATCTTATAGACAGGACACACTTTGTGTCAAAGACTTTGTGAGTGGGTTACTGTCTCTATCCCTCCACTGGAAGTCCTGACTGGTTACAGGAGGTAGCGTCTTTGAGCTCAAAATTCTCTACTGTTAGGAGTCTCAGCTTGGACTCACAGGAGCCTCTCCCAAACCAGGTCTCCAGCATATCCTGGAGCATACCCAACAATTTCCATTCTTTTTCCCACCCTTCCTAAATCCCTACTCTCCTCACACCTGATCTCCATCCATGTTGTACTCCTCACCCATTCTCACATCAAGTTTTCTCCATCTATCCATTTTCAATGTCTGTTTTATTTCTTCTTATGAGTGAAATTCAAACCTTCTCCCTTGGGCCCTCCTTGTTACTTAGCTTCTTTAGGCCTATGGATTGTACCATGCTTATCTTGTACTTTATGGTTAGTGTCTACCTATAGGTTAGTTCATACCATATGTGTCCTTCTAGGTCTGTGTTACCTCACTCTGGATGATATTTTTTAGTACCATCCATCTGCTAGCAAATTTCATGATGTTCTTGTTTTTAAAAGCTAAGTAGTGTTTCTTTGTGTAAATGTACCATATTTTCTTTATCTATTCTTTGAGTGACATCTAGGCTGTTTCCAGTTTCTGGCTATTATGAGTAAAGCGGCTGTGAATACAGTTGAGTGCGTGTCCTTGTGGTATGGTAGAGTATCTTTTGGGTATTTGCCCAAGCGTGGTATAACTTGGTCTTGAGGTAGAACTATTTTCAGTTTTCTGAGAAACTGCCAGGTTGATATCCAAAATGATTGTATGAGTTTACATTCCCAACATCAGTAGAAGAGTGGTCCTCTTGTTTCACATACCCTCCAGCCTGTGCTATCCTTTGAGGTTTTGATCTTAGCTATTCTGCTGGATGTAAGATGGATTCTTAGGGCAATTTTGATATATTTCCCTGATGACTAAGGACTTTGAACATTTTTAAATTGCTTCTTGCCATTCAAGACTCCTCTGTTGAGAATTCTGTTTAACTCTGTACCCCATTTTAAAATTAGGTTTTTTGGCTTTTTAGTATTTTTTTGGATTCTTTCTATATTTTGGACATTATCTATGTCAGATCTAGGGTTGGTAAAGATTTTTTTCCCATTCTGTAGGGTGTAACTTTGTCCTATTGACAATGTTGATTGCCGTTCAGAACCTTTTCAGTTTCACATGGTCTTATTTATCAGTTGTTGATCTTAGTTACTGAGCTCTTGGTATTGTGTTCAAGAAAATGTCTTCTGTAATAAAGTGTTCAAGGATATTCTTCACTTTATTTTCTATTAGGCTTAGTATATTGAGTTTTACATTGAGGTATTTGATCCATTTGGAAATGTGTTTTGCTCAGGGTGATAAATATGGATCTGTTTTCACTTTTTTAAGTGCATATATACAGTTAGACCAGTACCATTTGTTGAAGATATTCTCTTTTTTCCTTTGTATGGTTTGAGGTGTGTTTTTTTGTTTTTTTTTTTTTTGATGTTGGTATACATCAAATTTCCATAGATGTGTGGGTTTATTTGTGGGTCCTTACTTCAATTCCATTGATCAGCCTATTTTTATGCCAATATCATGTTTTTTTTAATTATATTTATTTGTAGTACAGGTTAGATCAGGATGGTGATACCTCTAGAGTTCTTTTATTGTACTCAATAATTTTGGCTATCTAGGTTTTTTTGTGTTTCCAAATGAAGTTGAGAATATTTTTTCTGTAAAAAGGTCTGTAAAAAGATTGTGTTGGAATTTGATGAGAATTGCATTGAATCTATAGATTGCTTTTGGTATCATGGGCATTTTCACTATGTTAATTTTACTGATTCATGAGCATGGGAAGTCATTTTATCTCATCATATCTTCTTCAACTTCTTTCTTCGGAGGCTTGGAATTCTTGACACAGGGATCTTTCACTTTCTTGGTTAGAATTATACCAAGATATCTTATATTATTTGTAGCTGTTGTGAGGGGCATTTCCCCTTAATTTCTTTCTACATATGTCAGTGTCTTATCAATGTAAGAAGGAACCAAACTGAGGCCACTTTCAATAAAACTCCTATTTTTGAATAGAGGTCAAACAAGTTTTGAGTTCCCAAGACCTCTCTGGATGAGCAACATCCTGGTTGGCAAGTTGAGACATAAATCATGAGCATGTTACTCTGCCACAGCTGAGCAAACCAACTGATGGGACGACAATAAATGTACCACAAAGAAGTGTTCTTAGGAAAGTCCTGTATCTCTGAATCCTGATTAGTGAAATATGTAACTATAATTTGGCACAGGTGATTATGGCTTTTGAGATTGTATAGCATTCTGGCTCAGGGTTATTCTTCAGCATCCCAGATAAATCAGTATAAAAATGATAAAAATGAGCTCTTCTTTGCTACAATGACATGGTAATGTTTGAGTTGTATTGAATCCAAAAGGACCACATAGTATCACAGCAACAGATAGTAACTATAACATATATTTTCCTTTTTTTCTGAAAAAAAAGAAAAAAACTTTATCTCTTGCTTTGCCAATGAGATCTCCAGAACATCTCTCTATGATTTCACTTCCATCCATGTGCAGCTGGTGTCACTCTCTATTTTTTCTACTTAAGACAGAAAATATTAACAAATCTCCAAAAAAAGTCTGTGATTTTTCTCAGTGGAAGTCCTTTAGCAGTGAGAGAGACTTAATTTACAGAATTCAGACTCTGGAATCTTTTTCATCATGTGCTTTCCTGACTTACCAAGATGTCCAAAACTTCTTTCCAAGTTCCCCACTGCCCTCCACAAATATTCTTTGTCCTGTCAGTAGCAGCATCATCAGCATCAGCATATCTTTGTCTTCTCATAATGTATTGCTCCATGATGAAGGGTTCACTGTTAACTATTAACCCACCTCCACTGATTATGTACTTATATTTTCTTGATCTTAAAATAAGCAATAATTTCAGATGGCTTATGCTTTGAGCATTAAAATTTTTTGTTTGTAATAGGATATTTATACTACTTACCTCAATTTAACAACCCATGGTATGTATCTGTATTCAAATATTATTTTTAACATGTAGAAATATGTAATTATTATTTGTCAGTGACAAAGGAAATAATAAAATGCAGAAACCTACATTGTCTTATCTTGGTCCTAATGGAGAAGGGAGTATTTTTCTTGAGTGACCAGGAGTTGGTCACTAACCTGGATCTTCAATATCTGGTTTGACCACTATGACTCATTTTAGAAGAATAATGCAAGAAAAAGTTACATGACTAAAAAGTGCCACAACTTCCCCAAACCTAATGCTCTATAAGGGGTGATAATGGAGATGTTGCCCAATAGAGTTGGTTGCTTACCTTGTTTTGGAGGATGTAAATGAGAGATCAATTCTAAAAGGCAAAATGAATGGGCAAAATGTAAGCCACCTCCCAAAAACTGCATTCCCAGACTAACTATGAAATACATAAAACATTCTGCAATGTCATATAAAGTTGGGGTTGAATACTTATCCTGGAAGTGTCACATCAAGGTATGAAAACCAGGAAGTCTGTGCCTGGAGCTGACTCTGTGCCACAGCTTTCCATACCCAAGCCCTGCCTTGAGAGAGCTGATGTCTCAGGAGTGATGACAAACCTGGGAGCCCAGGTAAGAACATCACTTCTGCTCAAATATCTGGCCTAAGAGGGACCCATCCGGAGCTCTCAGAACACAGGAACTGAGGAACAGCCTGGGACAGGATCCTTCTAGTTTCCATCTGGGCCTGCAATTAACCCTGTGCCACAGCTCTCCATATCCAGAGCCTACAAGGAGAGAGCAGGTCTCCCATGAGTGTGGACATACCTGAGTACACAGGTGAGACCACCACTTCTGTTCAAATTCCTGGCCAAAGAGGGACCAGCCCAGAGCCATCATGACAAAGGAACCAAGGAACAGCCACGGACAGGATCATTCTGGTTTCCTTCTGAGCCGCAGTGCTGGTTCTGTGCCAGAGCTCTCCATTAAAGGGTCCCACCAGAAGAGAGGTGGTCTTACAGGAGTGCTGTCTCACCTGAAAGCACAGGTTAAGTCCACAACTTCTGCTCAAATTCCTGGCTCAAGAGGTATTTTCCCAGAGCCACTAGGATATAGGAACCAAGGAACAGCTCTGGACAGAATCCTTGCAGATTTTTCTCTGCACCATGGAGCTGACCCTGTGCCACAGCTCTCCATACACAAATTCCTCTGGGAAAAGACTGGTCTCTCAGGAGTGCTGACACAGAGGCATACATGATGGACAAGCCACAGTCAGAGAGAACAATGCCAGCTAACACCAGAGATAACCAGATTGCAAGAGGCAAGGGCAAGAACATAAGCAACAGAAACCAAGGCTACTTGGCATCAACAGAACCCCATTCTCCCACCACAGCAAGTCCTGGATACCACAACACATTGGAAAATCAAGACCCTGATTTGAAATGACATCTCATGATGATTATAGAGGACTTTAAGAAGGACATAAATAACTCCCTTAAAGAAATACAGGAGAACACATGTAAACAGGTAGAAGCCCTTAAAAAGGAATCACAAATATCCCTTTAAGAATTATAGGAAAACCCAACAAAACAGAAGAAGTTATTGAACAAAACCACCCAGGATCTAAAAATAAGAATAGAAACAATAAAAAAAATCAAAAGGGACACAACCCTGTACATAGAAATCCTAGTAAAAAGATCAGGAGCTGTAGATACAAGCATCACCAGCAGAATATAAGAGATAGAAGAAAGAATCCAAGATGCAGAAAATACCATAGAAAATATTAACACAACAGTCAAAGAAAATGTAAAATGCAAAAGATTCTAAAACAAAACATCTAGAAAATCAAGGAAATATGAAAAGACCAAAATGAATGATAATAGCTATAGAATAGAACAATGATCCCCAAATTAAAGGGCCAGTAAATATCTTCAACAAAATTATAGAAGAAACCTTCCCAAATCTCAAGACAGAGATGCACATAAACATTCAAGAAGCCTACAGAATTCCACATAGATTGGACAAGAAAAGTAATTCCTCCCATCACATAATAATCAAAACACCAAATTCATTAAACAAAGAAAGAATATTAAAAGCACTAAGGGAAAAAGGTCAAGTAACATATAAAGGCAGACCTATCAGAATCATACAAAAATTTCACCAGAGAATATGAAAGTCAGAAGATCCTTGGCAGATGTCATATAGACCCTAAGAGAATACAAATGCCAGCCTAGGCTACTATGCCCAGCCAAATTCTCAAT
Organism: Mus minutoides; assembly: GCA_902729485.2. Classification (NCBI taxonomy): domain Eukaryota; kingdom Metazoa; phylum Chordata; class Mammalia; order Rodentia; family Muridae; genus Mus; species Mus minutoides. Next base: position 109,357 of record LR751964.1, on the reverse strand, counting down.
TACCATAGATGGAGAAACTAAGATATTCCATGACAAAAGATAATTTACACAATATAATCCAACAAATCCATTACACAAAGGATAATAGATGGAAAACCCCAACACAAGGAGGGAAACTACACCATAGAAAAAGCAAGAAAATAATATTCTTTTAACAAACCAAAAAGAAGATAGCCACATAAGCATAACTCTACCTCTAATAACAAAAATAATAGGGAGCAACAATCACTTTTCCTTAATATCTCTTATAACAATAATTGACTCAATTTCCTAATAAAAAGACATAGACTAACAGACTGGCTACATAAACAGGACCCAAAATTTTGCTTAATACAGGAAACACACCTCAGGAAAAAAGACAGATATTACCTCAGAGTGAAGGGCTGGGAGAAAATTTTCCAAGCAAATGGTTGCAAGAAACAAGTTGGAGTAGCCGTTCTGATATAGAATAAAATCGACTTTCAAATAAAAATTATGAACAAGGNTACACCCAGTAGGAGTAGATTACAGGAAATAATCAAACTCAGGGCTGAAATCAACCAAGTAGAAAGAAGAAGAACTATACAAAGAATTAGCAAAACCAGGAGTTGTTTCCTTGAGAAAATCAACAAGATAGATAAACCATTAACCAGACTATCCAGATGGCACAGAGACACTATCCAAATTAACAAAGTCAGAAATGAAATGGAAGACACAACAACAAAAACTGAGGAAATTAAAAAATCATCAGATCCTACTTCAAAAGTCTATATTCAACAAAACTGGAAAATCTTGAAAAATGGACAATTTTCTAGGCAGATACCCGGTACCAAAGTTAAATCAGGATCACATAAACCATCTAAACCATCCCATAACCCCTAAAGCAATAGAAGCAGTCAATAAAAGTCTTCCAACGCCCCCCCCCCAAAAGACCAGGACCAGATGGCTTGTTCCCAATGAAGGAGCTAGAGAAAAGACCCAAGGAGTTGAAGGGGTTTACAGCCCCACAGGAGGAACAGCAATGTGAACCAACCAGCATTCCCAGAGCATCCAGGGACTAAACCACCAACCAAAGAGTGCACATGTTGAAACTCATGATTCCAGCTCCATATGTAGCAGAGGATGGCCTAGTCGGTCATCAATGGGAGGAGAGGCACATAGAGTCTTGTGAAGGCTCTATGCCCCAGTGTAGGGGATAGCCAGGGCCAGGAAGCAGGAGTGAGTGGGTTGGTGAACAGGAGGAGAGGGTAGGCAATAAGAAGATTTGGCTTTTGGAGGGAAACCAGGAAAGGGGATAACATTCGAAATGTAAATAAAGAAAATATCTAATATATTAAAGAATAAAATAATAAAAAGAGGACCTAATACCAATACTCTTCAAAATATTCTACAAAATAGAAACAGAAGGAACACTACCTTATTCATTCTATGAAGGCAAAGTTGTGCTGATAAGAAAACCACACAAAGACCCAACAAAGAAACAGAACTTCAGACCAATTTTCCTTATGAATATTGATGCACAAGTACTCAACAAAACTCAATCCAAGGACACATCAACATGATCATTCACCATGATCAACTTGGTTGCATCTCAGGAATGCAGGGATCATTCAGTACAGGAAGTCCATCAACATAATCTTTGTTTTTCTTAAACAAAGTCAAAGAAGGAAACACGATCATTTCATTAGATGTTGACTCAATTCTTCATAGAGTTAGAAAGAGCAATTCCCAAATTTATTTGGAATAATAATAATAAAAAAGGATTACAAAAGCTGTTCTCAACAATCAAAGAACTTCTGGTGGAATCACCATCCCTGACCTCAAGCTGCACTACAGGTCAATATTGATTAAAAAGTGCCTGGAATTTGTACAGGGACAGGCATGTAGAATCCATGGAATAGAATTGAAGACCCAGAAATGAAACCACACACCTGTGGTCACTTGATCTTTGACAAACTAGCTAAAACCATCCAGTGGATCGGGGAGGGAATAGGGGATTTTTGGAGGGGAAACTAGGAAAGGAGATAACATTTGAAATGTAAATAAAGAAAATATCTAGTAAAAAATATTTAAAAAAAAGAAACATATAGGCACTGCTCTTAACTTTAGCTGTAAGGAGTTAATGTTTTGCTCAGTGTGGTACTTTTTGAAAAAAAGAAAAAGAAAAACCGACAGTATTTTCAACAAACAGTGCTGGTTCAAGTGGCAGTCAACCTGTAGAAGAATGCAAATTGATCCATTCTTATCTTCCTGTACAAAGCTCAAGTCCAAGTGGATCAAGAACCTCCTCATAAAATCAGATACACCGAATCTAATAGAAGAGAAAGTGGAGAAGAGACTGGAAGACTTTGAGTAGGGGAAATTTTTCCTTGAAGAACACCAATGCCCTAAGAGCAAAATTGGGAAAATGGGACCTTATAAAATTGCAAAGCTTCTGTAATACAAAGGACACTGCCAATAGGACAAAATGGCAACCAACAGAAAAAATTTTTTTTACCAATCCCACATCTGATAGAGGACTAATATTCAGTATATACAATGAGCTGAAGAAGTTAGACTCCAGAGAACCAAATAACCCTATTAAAAATGGGGAAGTAGAGCTAAACAAAAGACTTCTCAAATGAGGAACCTGGAATGGCTGAGAAGCACCTAAATAAATATTCAATATCCTTAGTCACCAGGGAATTGCAAATCAAAATGTCCCTTAGATTACACCTTACACTGGTCAGAATGGCTAAGATCAAAAACTCAGGTGATAGCAGATCCTGGTGAGAATGTGGAGAAAGAGGAACACTCTCTGTAGAGAGCCGCTCTGAACACTGACAGCATTTCACCATTAAGTAATGGCGCTGGCATCCTACATTCTCACATGTGATCCTTGGTATGTGCTTTGTCCTGAGGAAAAGCGCGCGAATCACAGAGCCCATGCCCGGGGCGATTTGGGTTTATGGCCTTGTAGCCAATCCTATGGGAACACGCTGCTCCAGGGCTACCTCA
>LR751964.1:57396-101648 GCA_902729485.2 Mus minutoides | reverse complement strand
GCTCTCTCTCCTCTCTCTCTCAGGCTCCTGCTCTTTCTCTCTCTCACTCTCGCTCTCCCTCTCTCTCTGCTCTCTCTCTCTCTCTTCCTCTCTCTTTCCCTCCCTCCTTTAGATTAATTTATAATAAAGGATTCCACAGACGTTTCCTTGCTAGTGTCAGCGTGAATTTCTCGCAGGCGAGGAAATAACGCGTTCCACAACTCTCCATTGCTGGTGGGACTGCAAGCTGGTACAACTACTCTGAATATCAGTCTGGCTCTTCCTCCCAAAATTGGGCATAGTACTACCTGAGGACCCAGCTATACTACTCTTGTGCATATACTCAGATGTGCTTCAACATGTAATAGGGACACATGCTCCACTATTCTCCTAGTAGCCATATTTATACTAGCCAGAAGCTGGAAACAACCCAGATATCTCTCAACAGAGGAATGGATACAGAATATATGATACATTCATACAATGGAATAGTACTCAACTATTAAAAACAATGACTTCATGAAATTCACAGGCAAATGTGTTTATCTAGAAAATATCATCCTGAGTGATGTAACTCTTTCATAAAAGAACATACATGGTATATACTCACTGATAAGTGAATATTAGGCAAAGCACATGGTATACTCATGATACAACTTTTGGACCACATGAATGTCAAGAGGAAGGAAGACCAAAGAGTGGATGCTTTAATCCTACTTAGATTGGTGTATAAAATAATCAAGGGATGTAGAAGATGAGAGGGATTTTTGAGGCAGAGAAGATGGGGAGGGGAAAAAGAGGGAAACTATCAGTTATGGCAGGAGATGGAGGAAATGTAATGAGGGTCATGAAGTTAAACAGATATGTGTAGCAATAGGGGATCGGGAATTGTTGACAGCAACCAGAAAGTCCCAGATGACAGGAAAGCTGGAGTCTCCCAGGAACCCCTGGTAGTGACATTGGCTGAAATACCCCACATAGGCTAGGGAGAACCTGTTGAGAGAGCATATTCAGACTATAGGTGTGGCCGCAAGGTTGAGGGATGAGGCCACCCACCCATCTCCAAAATTTTAACCCAGAATTACTCCTGCCTAAAGGAAATACAGGGAAAAGAGTGGAACAGAGACTGAAGGAAAGGCCATCCAGAGATTGCCCCACCTGGCAATTCATCCCCCACGCAGACACTAAACCCAGACACTATTGCAGATGCCAAGAAGTGCTTGCTGACAGGATACAGCTGTCTCCTGAGAGGCTCTGCCAGATCCCGATCATTACAGATGTGAATGTTCGCAGCCAACCATCAGAATGAGCACAGGGACCCCTATGCAGGGTTTAGGAGAAAGACTGAAGGAGCTGAGGGGGCTTTATCTGGTATCATTGGAAGGGAAGGCCCTTGGTCCTGTGAATGCTTGATGCCCCAGTGTAGAGGAGGTGAGGCAGGAGTGGGTAGGTGGGTGGGGGAGCACCCTCATTGAAGCAGGATTAGGGGGCATTGGGTAGGGAGTTTGCAGATGAGAAACTAGGAAATGGGATAACATTTGAAAAGTAAATAAATAAAATATCCAATTTAAAGAAAAAGAAAAGCCAGGAATTTCTGCCTTCTCATATGAGAGCTCTGTTCAAAATGTCTTTCTTATAGTAGGTCAGAATCATCTACAATATTAAGTACAATTCAAATTCTACCCACTCATTGTTGTTCACTAGCTTATCTGAGAAAATATTGTCTGAGAGACAATGGCATATATCGGGGATTAGCAGAATACTGCAGTGCGATTACTGGTATCATAGCAAATGTTAGCCATACGTCAGGAATCTGGGACAAGGGGGGAAAGTCAACTTAACAATAAGGAGAATTCTCAGATAAATTGGGATTAGAATTGTCTCAAGTCCTTCATAACCAGGCTGATGCCAACTCAAAATTCAACAGACATCTGCTGGAAAATTGTGATGAACAGAGCATTTCTGTATGAGCATGTATATATCTTTTGGGTATGGTTGTGGTTCTGAAATAATTACACTTCCAGTTAAATGGATTAAGCCACTCCATATCCCAAAAACAAAGTATAATTTTCTCATTTCATGTGTGGGAGTATATGTATATATGCTCATATCTATATATTTATTAGTCACCACTGGAGCTAGAATTGTGAAACAGAAGATGATGAATATTTGCTTTTAAATATCTTTCTCATTTAATGCAGTCCATAATCTAAGTCAAGAAATTTGTGCCATGTGCTTTAGGGGTATATCTTTCTGTTTCAATTAATCTAATCAAGAAAAATTTTCACAAGTGTCCCTAGAAACTAATGCAATGTAGATCACTCATGACAGAATCATCTATAATAGGCTTGTCTTCTATGTGACAGTAGATCCTGTCAGGTTGATAGGCATAATTAATCATCACCCAAATTATTATGTGACATGAAATCATAAAACTGTCTCTTGAGGAGAGGAATGAAATTTACAGAAGAGAACAGAGGGTCACAGGAGGCTAGTGGTGGAAGAACATCAACAAAACCAAAGGATGTATGTAAAATCCATAGTGAGTATGACAGAGAAAATGATAACTTTTATGAACTTATGTTGAGAGTGAGAGACATTTGTCATATTATATAACTAACTATATACTCATAATATGTATACATAAAATAAATTGTGATATTTAAATGCTTCATGTTTGTTATTTTTTAAAATCTTATGTATGTATGTATGTATGTTTGTATGTATGTATGTATGTATGTGTTATTTATTTATTTTACACTCCATATTTCATTCCCTCATCCACCCTCCTACTGCTCTACATTCCATACATCCTCCTCATCTCCCTGTCTCCATGTGGATGTCCACACCCCCACCCCACCTGATCTCTAAACTCCCTGTGGCCTCCAGTCTCCTGAGGGGTATGTGAATCATCTCTGAATGAACATGGACCGGGCAGTCCTCTGCTGTATGTGTGTTGGTGGCCTCATATCAGCTGGTGTCTGCTGCCTTTTTGGTGGCCCAGTGTTTGAGAGGTCTCAGGGGTACAGATTAATTGAGACTGCTGGTCCTCCTACAGGGCTGCTTTTCTCCTCGGCTTCTTTCAGCCGTCTCTAATTCAACAACATGGGACAGCTGATTCTGTCCATTGGTTGGGTGCAACTATCTGCCCCTGACTCAGCTGCTTCTTTGGTCTTTTAGTAGGCAGTCATGCTAGCTCCCTTTTTATGAGTGCTCCACAGCCCCAGTAATAGTGCCAGGCCTTGGTACCTCCCCTTGAGCTGGATCTCTCTTTAGGCCTGTTGCTGGATCTTTTTTTTCCCCTTAGGCTTCTCTCTATTTCCATCCCTGTAATTCTTTATGGCCATCTCTTAAATGCTTCATAATTTAGATCTCATAATATACAAATTCACATTAGAGAAACTATGTAGCTAACAAGAACCATTATTTTGCATGCTAATCATATAACTAATGAAAAGAATCCAGGTAGCCAGCCTATTTTTGTACTGGATGCGAACAGAATAATAACCTCAAAAAACTTACTCAGACTGATAAGCAAGACAATATCTAAGAGTGCTTGAGATTGCCTTGTGTGTTTGACACTTACAGAGACTGTCAGTGAACAGCCAGCTAAAAGGGCATTAATAAATTATCATAATGCAAAGACTGGCTGAGCCCATACACTATTTTAGACCTTGCTTTTTTTTTTTTTTTAACAACAGTCCTTGCAGAAGTTTCTAAATCGATTAATTATTTCCCCCTCTTTCATGAAAACTTTTGTTGCCGTATGAGTACTGAGACCAGGGCTGCTTCATAGGTAAATCACCTGTTCAGTGTTCACTCAACAAAGGAGGCAAAGAAAACCAGCAGAATCTATGGCTCTCTGCTCTTGATTTGCTTGATTGAAAATCTATGAGAGAGAGAGAGAGAGAGAGAGAGAGAGAGAGAGAGAGAGAAAGAGAGAGAGAGAGAGCTGTCTCCAGCTGATCTCTATCCTTACTTGCTCTGGACTCTTCTCTTATAACCATCACCTCATCTTTTTCACCTCACCTGCATTCAGCTCATACATGTAGACCACTTAGGAACACCCAGCTCACAAGATGGCTCATCACTTCCAATTGCCTGAAGATGGCACACACAGGAGCTAACCTTGCCTCTGACTTTATAGGCTCTTTTTCTGCTCCTCCTACTCCATCTGCTCACACACAATTCCTCCACAGTTAATTCTTTGTCCTAAATCTCATAGAGTGATTTAACACATTAGCGTCTACTTTAGAAGGTTCTGTTGTGTCATAGTGTTGCCTTTTGGGGAGGTTTTGGTTTTGATAACATGCCAGCCAATCTGACAACTTTTTGACTTTGTTATGTTATGATTGATCTCTGTCTTTTTCTCTTTAAGACATAAAATAGTTAATTAAGTGATACCCCTTTATTCTTTTGAAATCATTGGCTTTGTGCAGTTACAGAACTCATTCCATATGTATAGAAAACCAGGAAATAGCAACTCAGAAGACAAAATTTATTTTCTTTTTAAACATTGCCACCCAAGTAACTCTAGAGAGATGATTTTACATTTGGAACTTAATTTGGGAGAGAAATGGGTGCTTTTTTGATTATGGTTTTTCCATCATAGCATGATCTCAAATCAGAACTATCACAATCCAAAGAGCATGCATTTCTCAGAATAAAAGGGCCTTTCCCATATCTTTTATTTATAGAATGATATTTGTGGCTGGGAGTTATGACATCCTTGAAATATTTATCTTTTTTTCTGCTTTATTGAAAAATATTCTTCTAATCCTTTTTACTGTGGTCATAACTTTTCCCAAAGACAGGACAGATCTGATCCTGAATATTCATGAAGTTATGGAAATTATGATAAACATATACATAATGAGTGAGGCATGCTCCAAAGATTTGCCTCATGTTACATGCTAAAGGACATTTTGATCCGAGACTAGAACATCTCACCCTGTGTAAAAACTGTGACGAGCATCAGAAAGAACCTATTATCCCTTTCTTGCTCAACTGGAGAGTTATTATGTCCTGGGGCTCTGGTCACTTGTACTAAAGGTAATATTTTCTGATTTTTCTCAGGACCAGGACTGGGATTTTACTGATAGTACTAGGTAGAGTGAAGCAATCTTAAAAAGAAAAATTTTACCCAAGGTAAAATTTATCTTACAAAGTGGCAGAGCTGAAATTAAATCCCAAAGCTTCAACATGAATACTACATTTTAAGGTCGACGACAATTACCAGTGATACAAAAAGACCATATAAAGGGTTGAGTTTTATATGCAACACACAAAAATGAATAGATATAACAATATATTTGCATTTTACTGTTTATTTAAAAAGATGTGTCTATAACTTGTTTAAAATATATTCATTCACATTAATTTTATAGAGATGAATGTCCAAATCACAGACCTACCAAGTGGTAATAAGTGTGGATTGTTCTAAAAACTCTATCTGTGGCAGAAGACACTTAATATCTGTGTTTCATAGTCATAAACTATGACAATAGCATGTTCCTGACCTCATTGAGTATACTTTTCTCACACACATGAAAGACATGAATGTTAGAGAGAGACTGGCTGAGAATATAAGAGATTATAGAAAAACACCCAAAGTAAAATAATAGAGTTATTTCTCCTGTGTGAAGGAAAAATCCTGTCTATCTTATTTTTTGTTTTTTGTTTCCTTTTTTTAAAATTAGATATTTTTTTCATTTACATTTCAAATGCTATCACCAAAGACCCTTATAACTTCCCCTTGCCCTGCTCCCCAACCTACCCACTCCCGCTTCCTGCCCCTGGCATTCCCCTGTACTGGGGCATATGATCTTTGCAAGACCAAAGGCCTCTCCTCCTATTGATGGCTAACTAGGCCATCCTCTGCTACATATGCAACCAGAGACAGAGCTCTGGGAGTGTACTGTGTTGCAGCCCCAATCTCTGACCAGCAGAGAGTGGGAATAAATGACACCAACTCCAAAAACAGGTTCAGAGCAGCTGCAGCTGCTTCTCTTTATTAGGAAGTTTCTCCCAGCTTCCTCAGCTTATAAAGGCAAAACTGACAAATCTGGGGGGGGGGGGTAATTTACCTAACAGTTAAGTCATGTGCTACCTTAGGCAACCTCCTGGGGTGTTGAAACATTCCACAGAGGGCTTTGGAATATTATGTGATTGTTCCAGGAAAAGCTTGCCCTGTAGCTAGGGCAGATGGTTCAGTTCCTTATATTAGTTTAAAAGTTCACCTTCCCTCCTGACACAAGGGACTCCATTTTGTCTTTGGTTATGTACTACTCTTTCAGAGCATCTTCTGGGTATATGCCCAGGAGTGGTATTTCTGGGTCCTCAGGTAGAACTACAGCCAATTTTCTGAGGAACCGCCAAACTGATCTCCAAAGTGATTGTCCAGGCTTGCAGTCCTAACAGTAATAGATGAATGTTCCTCTTTCTCCACATTCTCGCCAGCATCTGCTGTTTCCTGAATTTTTGATCTTAGCCATTCTGACTGGCGTGAGGTGGAATCTCAGGGTTGCTTTGATTTGCATTTTCCTGATGACTAAGGATGTTGAGCATTTTTTTCAGGTGCTTCTCAGCCATTAGGTATTCCTCAGTTGAGAATTCTTTGTTTAGCTCTGTACCCCATTTTTAATAGGATTATTTAGTTTCCTGGAGTCTAACTTCTTGAGTTTTTGTATATATTGGATATTAGCCCTCTATCAGATGCAAGATTGGTAAAGATCTTTTCCCAATCAGTTGGTTGAATTATTTTCCATTGCTCTGCTCTACCTGTCTGTCACTGTACAAGTACCATACATATCACAATTGCTCTGTAGTACAGCTTGGGATTAGGGATGGTGATTTCTCCAGAGGTTCTTTTATTGTTGAGAACAGTTTTTGCTATCCTAGGTTTTTTGTTATTCCAGATGAATTTGCAAATTGCCCTTTCTAACTCTGTGAAGAATTGAGTTGGAATTTTGATGGGGATTGCAGTGAGTATGTAGATTGCTTTCATCAAGATAGGATTTTGACTATATTAATCCTGCCAATCCATGAGCATTGGAGATCTTTCCATATTCTGAGATCTTCTTCGATTTATTTCTTCAGAAACTTGAAGCTCTTATCCTACAGATCTTTAACTTGCTTAGTTAGAGTCCCACCAAGGTACCTTATATTATTTGTGACTATTGCGAAGGGTGTTGTTTCCCTCATTTCTTTCTCATCCTGTTTAACCTTTGTGTAGAGAAAGGCCACTGATTTGTTTGAGTTAATTTTATACCCAGCGACTGTGCTGAAGCTGTTTATCAGGTTTAGGAGGTCTCTGAATTTTGGGGTCACTTGTTTATACCATCACATTTTCTGCTAATAATGATATTTTGACTTCTTCCTTTCCAATTTGTATCTCTTTGATCTCCTTTTGCTGTCTAATTGCTCTGGCTAGGACTTCAAGTACTATATTAAATAGGTAGGGAGAGAGTAAGCAGGCTTGTCTAGTCCCTGATTTTAGTGGTATTGTTTCAAGTTTCTCTGCATTTAGTTTGATGTTAGCTACTGGTTTGCTGTATATTGCTTTTATTATGTTTAGGTATGGGGCTTGAATTCATGATCTGTTCAATAGTTTTATCATAAAAACATGTTGGATTTTGTCATATGCTTTCTCAGCATCTAACAAGATGATCATGTGGTTTTTGTCTTTGAGTTTGTGTATATAGTGGATTACATTGATGGATTTCTATATAATGAGCCATGCCTGGGATGAAGTCTATTTGATCATGGTGGATAATCATTTTAATATTTTCCTTGATTCAGTTTGAGAGAATTTTAGTTTGGGTAATTTTGCATCAATATTCATAAGAGAAATTGGTCTGATGTTCTTTTTCTTTGTTGGGTCTTTGTGTGGTTTAGGTTTCAGAGTAATTGTGGCTTCATAGAACAAATTGGGTAGAGTCCCTTCTCTTTCTATTTTGTGGAATAATTTGAGGAAAATTGGAATTAACTCTTCTTTGAAGGTCTGATACAACTCTGCATTAACCTATTACCTCCTGGGCTTTTTTGGTTGGGAGACTATTAATGACTATTTCTATTTCTTTTCTGGACATGGGACTGTTTAGATCATTAATCTGATCCTGATTTAACTATGGCACCTGGTATCTGTCTACAAAATTGTTCGTTTCATCCAGGTTTTTCAGCTTTTCTGATATAGGCTTTTGTTGTAGGATCTGATGATTTTTTTTTTTTTTGCATTTTCTCAGATTCTGTTGTTATGTCTCCTTTTTGTTTCTAACATTGTTAATTAGGATATTGTCACTGTGTCCTCTAGTTATTTTGGCTATTAGTTTATCTATTTTGTTTATTTTCTCAAAGAAACAGCACCTGGTTTGGAAGATTCTTTGTATAGTTCTTGGTTGATTTCAGCCCTAAGTTTGATTATTTTCTCCAGTCTACTCCTCTTGAGTGAATTTGCTTCCTTTTGTTCTAGGGCTTTCAGGTGGGCTGTGAAGCTGCTAATGTATGCTCTCCATTTCCTTTTTGGAGACACTCAGAGCTAGGAGTGTTCCTTGTAGGACTGCTTTCATTGTGTCCCATTAATTTGGATATGTTGTGGATCATTTTCATTAACTCTAAAAAGTCTTTAATTTATTTATTTCTTCTTTGACCGAGTTATCACTAACTTGAGTTTTGTTCAGCTTCCATGTGTATGTGAGCTTTCTCTTATTTATGTTGTTATTAAAAAAACAGCTTTAGTCCATGGTGATGTGATAGGATGCAAGAGATTATTTCAATCTTCTTGTATCTCTTGAGGCCTGTTTTGTGACTGATTTATGGTCAGTTTTTGAGAAGGTACTATGAGGTGATGAGAAGAAGGTATATCTTTTTGTTGTAGCATGAAATGTCCTATACATGTCTTTTAAATCCATTTGTTTCATAACTTCTGTTAGATTCACTATGTCTCTTTTAGTTTCTGTTTCCATGATCTGTCCATTGCTGAGAGTGGGGTGTTAAAGTCTCCCACTATTATTTGGTATGGTTTCATGTGAGCTTTGAGCTTTACTAAAGTTTCTCTAATAAATGTGAATGCCCTTGCATTTGGAGAATAAATGTTTAGAATTGAGAGTTCATCCTAGTAGATTTTAACTTTAATGAGCATGAAGTGTCCTCCTTGTCTTCTTTGATAACATTAGGTTGAAATTCAATTTTATTCGATATTAGAATGGCTATTCTAGCTTGTTTCTTGGGACCATTTGCGTGGAAATTTGTTTTCCAGCCTTTTACTCTGAGGTAGTGTCTGTCTTTGTCCCTGAGTTTTGTTTCCTGTATGCTGCAAAATGTTGGGTCCTGTTTATGTAGCCAGTCTGTTAGTCTATGTCTTTTTATTAGGGAATTGAGTCCATTGATATTAAGAGATATTAAGGAAAAGTAACTGTTGCTCCATGTTATTTTTGTTGTTAGAGTTGGGATTCTGTTCATTTGGCTATCTTCTTTTAGGTTTGTTTAAAGATTACTTTCTTTCTTTTTCTAGGGTGTAGTTTCACTCCTTGTGTTGTAGTTTTCCCTTTATTATCATTTGAAGGGCTGGATTTCCTGGAAAGATTTTGTGTAACTTTGGTTTTTTCATGGAACAATTTGGTTTCTTCATGTATGGTAATTGAGAGTTTTGCTGGGTATAGTAGCCTGGGCTGGCATTTGTGTTCTCTTATGGTCAGTATAACATCTGTCCAGGATCTTCTGGCTTTCATAGTCTCTGTTGAGAAGTCTAGTGTATTTCTACATCTGCCTTCATATGTTACTTGACTTTTTTCCTTTACCGCATTTAATATTCTATGTTTGTTTAGTGCATTTGTTGTTTTGATTATTATATGTCAGGAGGAATTTCTTTTCTGGTCTCCTGGGAGACCAGTTCTCTCTTGGTAAGACCAGTGCACAGAGGGCTGTGGAACAGCTCTACCCCCTTGGCTGCAGATTGTGATCTCCCCTGAGAAGAGGAGGGTCAGAAGTCTCCCTGTAGAGAAACTCTCCTTTGGCAGGGAAGGTGAACAGATCACTGATGTTAGCCCCACCTCCTTGCTCCAGATGTAGGCCCTTAAGATCCTGTCCTAGCTGCTCTGCTGCTCCTACAGCCTGTCCTTTCCTGAGTGGACCTGCCTTAGAGAGTCACCTGAGAGAAAATGGCGATCTCATATGAGTCCTGGGGTCAGACACTTCCTGGAGGCAAGCTCCCCTCTGACAGGGAAGGCACACAGAGGACTGAGGATCAGACCCACCTCCTGGGTGCAGATGTAGGACTGTAGAAACCTGTGCTCTCCTGAGTGGACCTGCCTTAGAGAGTCACCAGAAAGAAAAAGTCCCTTATGGAGTTTATTTGTTTGTTTTGTTTTTGTTTTTGTTTTTGTTTTTGTTTTTGTTTTTGTTTTTTGAGACAGAATTTCTCTGTATAGCCCTGGCTCTCCTGGAATTCACTTTGTAGACCAGACTGGCCTCGAATTCAGAAATCCGCCTGCCTATGCCTCCCAAGTACTGGGATTAAAGGTGCGGGCCACCATGCCTGGCTCCCTTGTGGAGTTTTAAGACTTTTGAAAAAGTATGTGATTAAATGAATACTCATAATCATGATTTAGAATGTTTCTGACCATTGAAGTGTTTTAAATATGGAAAAGAGAGAGATACCAGGCCTCTTACACACACACACACACACACACACACACACACACACACACACACACACCAGTCTTTCTCAAACTTGAAGAAGGGCACTTTGCAAAGTCATGTTAGGAGGCTACTCTGGTGGTCTCTGTACTGTACTGGCTAACCAGTGGTAATAATAAATGACCCTCTGCTGTTACACAATTATAGCTGAGGAGAAATAAAAATATTTCTCTCAGTGTGAGGGTTTGGGAAATGTATTTATGTGTGATGTCCAGGGAAGAATACACAGGACATTAAAAGGTTACCAAATCTTATTCCTCCCAGGCATAACTAATACGTTTGGCTCAGGCTAGGATTATCAATAAGAGAGGGGGTGTCAGAGGTTTTGAATTTTCTAAATCCCACTGGTTTATGGTCTGATTTCCCTCTGGATTAATGTGAGAAGAGAAATACACCATCAGAGATGGTATTGGCACCTTCAGAAAGTTTCATTTTTTTCCCTCATTATTTTTTTTTATTCACATTACATCCCATTTGCAGCCCCTCCCTTCATTCCTCCTAGTCTTGCCCTGAAAATGTGGGCCTTACAGCTACTATCCATTTGTTGTGGATTGCCCTGGTGCTTTCTTGTATTTTGATGCTAATTCTGCTTACCCAAGAGGAGGCTGCCTGGGACAAGGAGTGAAATACTCAGGTGACTTCAGGTGAAACTTCTTCTAATGAATAAATATTTCAAGGAATCAATCACTGGGCAAATAGACAGAACTTCCAGGTTGGAGAAAGGAAGAGGAGAAACAGGAGAGAGGTCTTTTGGATGGCAGAGTGGCTGGAGGACTAAAATGTAGGTACCAGAGGCCCCAGATTCAAGTGGTAGATCCACTGGGATCTACTACCAGAGGATATGTAACTCAGAAGAGCTTACAAATTAAGACACTAGTTGCTGCACCCAGTGATTGTGTTACCTGTTGATTCTAAACTAAATTACTGTGATGGTGACTCAACTGGGTTCTAGAGAGAAAGGGACTGCAGAAATGCATGGGTTTGTGAGAAGTGCACTGCAACTAGCTGTGGGAATTTGGAAGCATGGGGCTGGAATGGCAGCAACCTGCCATGGGTTCTTAGTGAGCCAGGTGGAGAGATTTCAGAACTCCAGGTCAAAGAGTCTGCTTGGCTGAGAACAGTTTAGCCTATCCACTGGTGCCTAGGTGGTGGTAGTGTGGGGTTCTTATTTAATATTTACAGCTACAGGTGGTATTCCAAATTATGAGGCAAAAATCTACTATAAATTTAAAATTCTAGCCTATGAGTTAGAAATTTGGAGGTTTGGTGAGCTGAGCAGTGTCTGGTCATGTGATGACTCAAGCATGGAAACCTTGAAACAAAGAAAGAGGGCTCTGAGATCCCCTGCTGTGAAGAGACAAGATGGATGATCTGAGTCAGAGAGCTGGGGAATGCAAGCTGCCTACTTCTTGTGTCAGATATTGATTAAACTGTGAATTTATAAAATTGGGATTATTTGCTTTTAGGATGGATTTATATACAGATTTTGTCAGAATCATATTGGGAATTTTGCCTGTGGTTCGAAACTAGACTAGTGAATATTACTGACTCCAAGTAGAGAGCAGTGATAATTACCTGCTATGAACATGTATCAATTAATAGAAGTCTGTGGCTCCAGGCAGAGAATACAACAGATAGATGTTATAATACAGTTTAGAGGAAAATCATATTCTTTGAATGTGGCCTCCACGGAAATTTTGGGCTAAAATCCTGATTTGAAAAACTGTTTGCCAGCAACAGATTGAGAAAAGATCTTTACCAATCCAACATCACATATGGAGGTTATACCCAATATATAGAAAGAATTCAAGAAGTTGGACTCCAGAAAAACCAAACAACCATATTAAAAATGAGGTATAGAGCTAAAAAAAGAAGTCTCAAATGAGGAATACCAAATGGCTGAGAAGCACCTAAAAAAATGTTCAACATCCTTAATCATCAGGGAAATGCAAACCAAAACAACCCTGAGATTCCACCTCACACCAGTCAGAATGGATAAGATCAAAAACTCAGGTGACAACAGATGCTGGCAAGGATGTGGAGAAAGAAGAACACTTCTACATTGCTGGTGGGATTGCATGCTTATACAACTACTCTGGAAATCAGTTTGTTGGTTCCTTAGAATATTGGACCTGAGGACCCACCAATACCACTCCTGGGCATATAACCAGAAGAGGCTGATCAGGAGTTAGCTATGCTAGAAAGGAAATTATAGCATACACATCTAGATTGTTCTAATCCAAAAATAGCCTACATCTTAGTTATCTTACCTTCTACTCATTCCCTACAAGAATTCTCATACAGAGGGAAGATTATATTTTAGAATAGATAATTTTTAGCACATAAACAGAATAAGATATTGAAAAATGACTTAGAAAAGTTCTCTGAATTGATACTAAGAGGAAAATGAGACTTTGACTATTAGTTGGAATGGATCCAGTTGAAACTGTAGTACCTTTCATTAACATAGAGATTGACTCATTATGGGCACAAGATGAACATTGGCAAAGAGTATGAATAAATTTCTTGTGAGAGATTAGTAACAGATACTTTAAAAACAAGTGACTTCACTTCATAAAAAGAATTAATTGGATTCTCCCTCATTTAATAAAGAGAATTCCAATTTCTGTAGCCCCTACATTTTACACTGATGCTAATAAATCAAGAAAGGCAAGACACAAATCAGAAAATTTAAATAAGGTAGCTGAGAGTCCCTATAAATTGGTTCAAAAATATGAATTATACTCATGGTGTTGTCAGATTTTCAAGAGTCTCTTACTATATTAACTGCCTTTCAATGTGCAGAAAGCATTGTTTTACACATAGAATCTGCGGAAATTATTCAGAATGATTCTGAATTGAATTCACTACATATATAGCTTCAAGAAATGATCAGAAAAAGGAGTAATCCACTATATATATTCTCATACAGATCTGCAAGGCCATCTGTTACAGGGTAATAATGAAATTGACCAGCTATTGATAGGAAGTGTATGAAAGGATTCAGAAATCCATTAAAAAAAACACACAGCGCAGGGTGCAAGGCCCGGGGACTGCAGACACACCCAGGTTTCCAGCGGGACTCTCCTAGTGATCTTGAGACCACTGTGATCTCGGGAACACTGGTGAGAGGAACACACATCTGTTCCAGTCCAATCTCATGGGACCTGAGTCTGCAGCCGGGAGATAGACAGGGCGGCAGCAGACCCCTTCCTTTCTGGCCCACACTGCTCCAGCACCAGGAGCAGGAGACACCAGCCAGGAGAGTGATAAAGGCCCAGAGCAGGACAGATTCTTCCTTCAGGTCCAGTCCAGTGCACCCCACACCAGCTCAGGGCTTGGGCACAGGCTCTGCACACTCTCCCTGAGGACCCGTCGGGACTCCCCAGGCTATCTTGGGACCACAGGTGAGCAATGAACTTAGCATCTGTTCCGGCCCAATCGCGAGCGACCTGAGACACCAGTGGGAGATTGATAAAGGCCAACACAGGACAGACACTCCCTTCTGGGCTGCACCAACACCAGGTCTCCTTGGGCAGGGATGGCAGGAGGTAAGCAGAAGAACAGAAGCAACAGAATCCAAGGGTACTTGGCATCACCAGATCAAAACTCACCCACCACTTCAAGTCCTAGATACAACAGCACACCCGGAAAACAGGACATGGATATAAAGTCACTCATCATGATGATGATGGAGGACTATAAGAAGGAAATACAGGAAAACACAGATAAAGAACTAGAAGCATTTAAAGAGGAAAAACTTAGAGAGTTACAGGAAAACAATACCAAACAGGTGATGGAAATGAACAAAGCCATCCAGGACCTAAAAATGGAAGTAGAAACAATTAAGAAAAACCAAAAGGAGATAACCCTGGAGATAGAAACCATAGGAAAAAAATCAGGAACCATAGATATGAGCATCAGCAACAGAATACAAGGGATAGAATAGAGAATCTCAGGCAGAGAAGATTCTATAGGGAACATAGACAAGACAATCAAAGAAAATGCTCAATGCAATAAGATCCTAACACAAAATGTCGAGGAAATCTAGGACCCAATGAGAAGACCAAACTTAAGGATGATAAGAGTAGATGAGAAGGAAGACTATCAAACTAAAGGACCAGCAAATATCTTCAACAAAATAATAGAAGAAAACTTTCCATACCTAAAGAATGAGATGCCCATAAACATACAAGAAGCCTACAGAACTCCAAATAGGTTGGACCAGAAAAGAAATTCCTCCCGACACATAATAATCAGAACAACAAATGCACTAAATAAAGACAGAATATTAAAGGCAGCTAGGGAAAAAGGTCAAGTAACATATAAGGGCAGGCCTATCAGAATTAATCCAGACTTCTCACCAGAGACTATGAAAGCCAGAAGATCATGGACAGAGATTATACAGACACTAAGAGAACACAAATACCAGCCCAAGCTACTATACCCAGCAAAACTCTCATTTACCATAGACGGAGAAACCAAAGTATTCCAAGACAAATTCAAATTCACACAATATCTTTCCACGAATCCAGCCCTTCAAAGGATAATAACAGAAAAACACCAATACAAGGACGGAAACTCTGCCCTAGAGAAAGCAAGAAAGTAATCCTTCAACACACCTAAAAGAAGACAGCCACAAGAACAGAATTCCAACTCTAAAAACAAAAATGACAGGAAGCAACAATCACTGTTCCTTAATATCGCTTAATATCAATGGACTCAATTCTCAGATAAAAAGACATAGACTATCAGACTGGCTACACAAACAGGACCCTACATTTTGCTGTCTAAAAGAAACACACCTCAGGAAAAAAGACAGACACTACCTCAGAGTGAAAGGCTGGAAAACAATATTCCAAGCAAACGGCCCAAAGAAAAAAGCTGGGGTAGCCATTCTAAAATCGAATAAAATAGACTTTCAACCCAAAATTATCAAAAGAGACAAAGAGGGGCACTTCATACTCATCAAAGGCAAAATCTTCCAAGAGGAACTTTCAATTCTGAATATCTATGCTCTAAATGCAAGGGCAGCCACTTTCATTAAAGAAACTTTAGTAAAGCTTAAAACACACATTGCATCTCACACAATAATAGTAGGAGACTTCAACACCCCACTCTCATCAATGGACAGATCCTGGAAACAGAAACTAAACAGAGATTCAGTCGAACTAACGGAAGCTATGAAACAAATGGACTTAACAGATATCTACAGAATATTTCATCCTAAAACAAAAAAATATATCTTTTTCTCAGCACCTCATGGCACCTTCGCCAAAATTGATCACATAATTGGCCACAAAACAGCCCTCAACAGATTCAAAAATATTGAAATTGTCCCATGAATCCTATCAGATCACCATGGACTAAGGCTGCTCTTCAATAACAACATAAGTAGCAGAACACCATCATTCACTTGGAAACTGAACAACACTCTACTCAATGATACTTTGGTCAAGGAAGGAATAAAGAAAGAAATTAAAGACTTTCTAGAGTTTAATGAAAATGAAGCCACAACGTACCCAAACTTATGGGACACAATGAAAGCATTCCTGAGAGGTAAATTCATAGCTCTGAGTTCCTACAAAAAAAAATGGAGAGAGCTTACACCAGTAGCTTGGCAGAATATCTGCAAGCTCTAGAACAAATGGAAGCAAAGTCACCTAAGAGGAGTAGATGGCAGGAAATAATCAAACTCAGGGGTGAAATCAACCATGTGGAAACAAAAAGAACTATCCAAAGAATCAATCAAACCAGGAGCTGGTTCTTTGAAAAAGACAACAAGATAGACAAACAGTTGGCCAGACTCACTAGAGGGCATAGGGATAGCATTCGAATCAACAAAAACAGAAATGAAAAGGGAGACATAACAACAGATCCTGAGGAAATACAAAACACCATCAGATCCTTCTACAAAAGGTTATATTCAAAAAACCTAGAAAATCTGGATGAAATGGATAACTTTCTAGACAGATACCAAGTTCCAAAGTTAAACCGAGATCAGATTAATGACCTAAACAGCCCTATATCTCCTAAAGAAATAGAAGCAGTCATTGTCTCCCAACCAAAAAAAAGCCCAGGACCAAATGGGTTTAGTGCAGAGTTCTATCAGACCTTCAAAGAAGACCTAGTTCCAGTTCTTCTCAAAGTATTCAACAAAATAGAATCTGAAGGTACACTACCCAATTCATTATATGAAGCCACAATTACTCTGATACCTAAACCACACAAAGACACAACAAAGATAGAGAACTTCAGACCAATTTCCCTTATGAATATTGATGCAAAAATACTCAGCAAAATTCTCTCCAAATGTATCCAAGAACCCATCAAATCGATCATCCATCATGACCAAGTAGGCTTCATCCCAGGAATGCAGGGATGGTTTAATATACGGAAATCCATCAACGTAATACACTATATAAACAAACTCAAAGATAAAAACCACATTATCATCTCCTTAGATGCTGAGAAAGCATTTGACAAAATCCAACACCCATTCATGATAAAGGTCTTCGAAAGATCAGGAATTCAAGGCCCTTACCTAAACATGATAAAAGCAATCTACAGCAAACCAGTGGCCAACATCAAACTAAATGGAGAGAAACTGGAAGCAATCCCACTAAAATCAGGGACCAGACAAGGCTGCCCAATTTCTCCCTACCTTATTCAATAGAATATTGAAGTCCTAGCCAGAGCGATTCGACAACAAAAGGAGGTCAAGGGGATACAAATTGGAAAGGATGAACTCAAATTATCACTATTTGCAGATGATATGATAGTATATATAAGTGACCCCAAAAACTCCACCAGAGAACTCCTAAACCTGATAAACAGCTTTAGCGCAATAGCTGGATATAGAATTAACTCAAACAAATCGATGGCCTTTCTCTATACAAAGGATGAACTGCCTGAGAAAGAGATCAGGGAAACATCACCCTTCACAATAGTCACTAACAATATAAAATATCTTGGTGTGACTCTTACGAAGGAAGTGAAAGATTTGTATGACAAGAACTTCAAGTCTTGAAGAAAGAAATTGAGGAAGATCTCAGAAGATGGAAGGATCTCCCATGCTCATGGATTGGCAGAATCAATATAGTAAAAATGGCTATCAAGCCAAAAGCTATCTACAGATTCAATGCAATCCCCATCAAAATTCCAACTCAATTCTTCAAGGATCTAGAAAGGACAATTAGCAAGTTCATCTGGAATAACAAAAAAAACTAGACTAGGGAAAACTCTTCTCAACAATAAAAGAACCTCTGGTGGAATCACCATGCCTGACCTCAAGCTGTACTACAGAGCAATCGTAATAAAAACTGCATGGTACAGGTACAGCAACAGACAGGTAGATCAATGGAATAGGATCGAAGACCCAGAAATGAATCCACACACCTATGGTCACCTGATCTTTGACAAGGGAGCTAAAACTATCCAGTGGAAGAAAGACAGCCTTTTCAACAAATGGTGCTGGCACAACTGGCTGCTATCATGTAGAAGACTGGGAATTGATCCATTCTTATCTCCTTGTACTAAGGTCAAGTCTAAGTGGTTGAAGGACCTCCACATAAAACCAGAGACACTGAAACTTATAGAGGAGAAAGTGGGGAAAAGCCTTGATGATATGGGCACTGGGGAAAAATTCCTGAACAAAACAGCAAAGGCTTGTGATGTAAGATCAAGAATTGACAAATGGGACCCCATAAAGTTGCAAAGCTTCTGTAAGACAAAAGATACAGTCAACAGGACAAAAGGGCCACCAACGTATTGGGAAAGGATCTTTACCAATCCTAAATCAGATAGGGGACTGATATCCAATATATATAAAGAACTCAAAAAGGTGGACACCAGAAAATCAAATATCCCCATTGAAAAGTGGGGCACAGAGTTAAACAAAGAATTGTGAGGAATACCGAATGGCTGAGAAGCACTTGAAAAAATGTTCAACATCCTTAATCATCAGGGAAATGCAGATCAAAACAACCCTGAGATTCCACCTCACACCAGTAAGAATGGCTAAGATCAAAAATTCAGGTGACAACAGATGCTGGCGTGGATGTGGAGAAAGGGGAACACTCCTCCATTGTTGGTGGGAATGCAAGCTGGTTCAACCACTCTGGAAATCAGTCTGGTGGTTCCTCAGAAAATTGGACATAGTACTACCAGAATATCCTGCAATACCCCTACTGGGCATATATCCAGTAGATATTCCATCTGGTAATAAGGACATATGTTCCACTATGTTCATAGCAGCCTTATTCATAATAGCCAGAAACTGGAAAAACCCAGATGTCCCTCAACAGAGGAATGGATACAAAAAATTTGGTATATTTACACAATGGAGTACTACTCAGCTATTAAAAACAATAAATATATGAAATTCCTAGGCAAATGGATGGATCTGGAGGCCATCATCCTGAGTGAAGTAACCCAACCACAAAAGAACTCACATAACATGTACTCACTGATATGTGGATATTAGCCCAGAAACCTAGACTACCCAAGATACAATTTACTAAACACATGAAACTCAAGAAGAAGGAAGATCAAAATGTGGACACATCACCCCTTCCTAGAATTAAGAACAAAGCACACATTGAAAGAGTTACTGAGATCATGTGTGAAGCTGAATCCACAGGATGGACCCAATGACTGCGGCTGCCAGGGATCCATCCCCCAATAAGCCACCAATCATAGACACTATAGCATATGCCAGCAAGATAGTGCTGAAAGGGCGCAGATATAGCTGTCTCGTGGGAGACTCTATCAATGCCTGGCAAACATGGAGGTGGAAGCTCACAGTCAGCTATTAGATGGAACGCAAGGTTCCCAAGGAAGGAGCTAGAGAAAGTATCCAAGGATCTGAAAGGGTCTTCAACCCTATAGGTGGAAGAATAACATGAACTAACTAGTACCCCCTGAGCTCATGTCTCTAGCTGCATATATAGAAGAGGATGGCCTAGTTGGCCATCATTGGGAAGAGAGGCCCCTTGGTCATGCAGACTTTATATGCCCCAGTACAGGGGAACGCCAGGGCCAAGATGTGGGAGCGGATGGGTAGGGGAGCATGGCCGGGAGGGGAGGGGTATAGGGAACTTTCTGGATAACACTTGAAATTTAAATGAAGAAATTATCTAATAAATGTTGGGGAAAAAAAGGCTCATATCTCTTCAAAGGTTAAGTCATTTTTAAAAAGGATCTGGGGTTATTGCTCAGTGGCTAAGCAGGGTTACTGCTCTCGAAGGGGATATAAGTTTTGTTCCTAGAGCCCATATTGGGTGTATATATGTACACACACACACATACACACCATACACACACACACTCACACACACACACACACACACACACACACACACAGATGCTTAGAAATTGAAATAAATATTTTCTAAAAATACACTTTAAAAATGATCTCTGATGCAATGTAATGAGAAGGGTGCCTCAGATTTTTAAACTTTTAATAATTTCTTTTTTATATATGTATATGTAATTGGGTTGGTGTATTCCTCTATGCATGAGTAGAAGTCAGAAATCAACTTGCAGGATGAGTACTCTCCTTTCATGTAGGTCTAGTGGATCTACCTCAGATCATTATGATTAGCCAAAGGCATCTGTACCAGCTTAGTGATGCTGCCTGTGCCAATAATGAGGGGCAGTTTTGCATCTACCCTGTGAGACACACTGTAGCCCATATTCTAGAAAGGAATCTACATAAACATGCTCAGCACATGGCTACTGAAAAGGTTTTTTTCTGAGTTTGTAGCTTCCACACACTTGACGCAGATAGCATTAGATGAGCTCAAAGTTCAAAATAACTTGATTCAGTTTTATAAGAAGGGCTTCACCTGGGAATGATCCAGATGCCTTTGATCCCAGCACAATATACATAATAAAGAGAACACTCTGCTTTTAAAGTTCAATTCTGCCAAATTAATTTAATCCAGATGCCTTTATTCCCAGCACTCAGAAGGCAAGGATTTCAAGGTCAGCCTACTCTAAATTTTATTTATTTATTTATTTATTTATTTAGTTAGTTAGTTAGTTAGTTAGTTAGTTAGTTAGTTTTTTTGAGATAGGGTTTCTCTGTATAGCCCTGGCTGTCCTGGAACTCACTTTGTAGACCAGGCTGGCCTTGAACTCAGAAATTCGCCTGCCTCTGCCTCCTGAGTGCTGGGATTAAAGGCATTCGCCACCACTCCCAGCCTACTCAAAATTTTTAAGTTAATTAAAAATTAATATAAATGTTTTGAGTGAATATGTATTACCCTGTATGCATCACTCTTGATTTTCTTTTTGAAACTTGCTATAGGATGCATATAGAGGTCAGAACACAATCTTCAGGACTTGGATTCTCCTTCCATCACACCATTTCTGGGGTCTGAGCTTATATCATCAGGCTTGGCTTCATGAAACACCACCCACTAGAAAATCTATTGGTCCTGTTTCTCAATTTTCTTCAAATCATTTCCTTGGCAGCATGTCCAAAGTACTAGTTGCAAAGAGTTTTAAAAATAGATAAATTTGACTACTTGTAAGACAGCATATTGAAGAAAGTATTGTAAGTCACCAAGAAAATGAAAATTAAAACTTCAGTGAGGAATTATTCCATAAAAAAAGTAAAATAAATCATCTTAAAACCTGACACAATGGGTGGTGAGATGGTTGAGTGGGTAAGAGCACTGACTGCTGTTATAAAAGTCCTGAGCTCAAATCCCAGCAACAACAGGGTGGCTCACAATCACCCTTAATGTGATCTCCGGTTGCATCTGAAGTCAGCTACACTGTTCTATGTATAATAATAAACAAATCTTTGGGCCAGAACAAGCAGGGACTAAGCGAGCATTGCCGAAAATTCACCCAAAGTGAACGGAGGTCCTAAAAATTAGATTCCCAACAACAACACGAAGACTCACGACCGTATGTACACTTACAGTGTACTCACATACATAAAAGTAAATAAATAAATCTTAAAAAAAAAAAAAGACCTAACATAGTATACTGATCTCACTGCGGGTGCTGTGGTGGAGATCACTCAGGTCCTGAGAAGCAAAAACAGACTGCAGAATCAACTCTACCCACAGAATTGGAACTTGAACCTTATTCTGAATACTTCTACTTAAATATATAGTGACCACTGTTTTTAAACTTTTCTTTAATCTTGAAAATTGCATATAGGTATACAATAAAATAGGTTAATATATGTATACCATAAAATTAATACTTTTGGTGGTTGAAATATGCTTGGCCAAGGAAGTGTCATTGTTACTAAGTGTGGTCTTGTTGCAGCAAGTATGTCGCTGTGGAGGTGGGCAAAGATTGCTTCCTGCTAGCCTCCTGAGGATGCCAGTCTTCTCCTAGGTGCCTTCAGATCAAGTAGAACTTTTGGCACCTCTAGCCACACATCTACCTGGATACTGCCCTGCTTGCTGCCATGACGATAAGAGACTGAACAGTTGAGATTGTAAGCCAGCCCCCATTAATTGTTTTCCATTATAAGAGTTGTCATGGTTATGGTGACTTTTCAAAGGAATAAAACCCTAACTAAGACATTGCCTCATAATTTCCCCTTCCAACTTAACCCTTCATGCTCTAGTTTTACAATAATTTTCACCAGCGGAGGGGACATAAGCAACATCTAATTCTTCCAGGGTTAATGGAAGGAGTCAATATTTTATTTCATTTTTATTTTATGAATATGAGTGTTTGCCTAAATGTATGTCTGTGCTTCACATAAAATCAGTGCCCAAAAAGGCCAGAGGATGGTATCAGATCCCCTGGGACTAGAGTCACAGATATTTTTGAGTTGCCTTGTGGATACTAGAAATTGATCCCATGTCCTCCAGAAGAGCAGCTAATATTCTCAATTGCTGCATTATCTCTCCACCACCAACAAACCTTCAAATTTTCTTTTGCCATTATTAGGTGTACATACAGAGGTTGGGTGATGTGCTGCCAAGAAAACACTGGGTCAACCAAAAGCATGCTCATAGGAAAGCCTTTTCCTAAGTGGATAATGGCCTCCCATAGCTGCTCAGATAGTGAACTCTTCCCCTAGTCTTCTTCAACCTATTCTCTTGCTCCTCCTTGAGAGCATACAGCCATATGCAATTATGGCAGAATTGTGTAAAAATGGCTGGGTGGAGGGACTGGATATCTAGGTGAGGTCCTCACCCTTTCCTTGAATGTGGGATTCGCAACAGGCAACAAAATGACCTCAGATGTAGTTTTTGAAAAGAAGCACACTTGAACTGGTTCAGATGGGTGATGGTGGCAGGGAAGGTAATGCCTCATTACACCAGAACCCCTCCAAACTTCATCTTTTTTTTTTTTTAATAATGAACAAAGTTCAGTGAGTGTGGCTCATATGTGCATGAGAATGGGGCCATTTACTGTATCACAGAAGTCTTAACTGTGGTCACCCCATCCAAAAGAATATAAGTCTCCCTCCTCCAGCAGTAATAGCTCTTCAGTATGGGATGAAACCTAGAGACCATATGCCCCATCAGTGCCAGACACATTTGGGCTTGACATTGTGCAGGTAACCAGAGCTGCAATGAGTTTTTCATATCATGGTGAACAGTTTGAGATACACTATAAATACATTTAGAAATTAATTGTTAAGCAAATGGATTCTCTTCACATTGCATACAACTTCTGCCCCTTAGCCTAATTCTTATTATGCATCCATAACATAAATATTCTCCTTAAGAACTCTAAGCCTAGGTCTGATCTTTATATCACCCTTACTCTATAACTTCTTTTTAATTATACTTATCTATCTATCTATCTATCTATCTATCATCTATCTATCTATCTATCTATCTATCTATCTATCTATCTATCTAATCTAGGGTTTTGTGTTTTAGTAAAACTTTTGAGACAGGGTCCCGCTATGTAACCATGGATGGGCTGGAAATATACTAGTTATTCAGGATGGCCTTGGACTCATAGAGATTCTCCTGCTTCAGCCTTCTGAGTGCTGGGTTTAAAGCAATGTGCCACCAGGCCTGGCTATTTCTGAAATTTCACTACATGGTGAAGGAAGCATGGAAAACTAGTATGGGCACATGAGTGATGGAGCACATAGATGGCAGAAGACCTCATATTCCATCAAACAGTGGATACAGAAGCTTATGAGGTGCCAAATGTGGGTGCTAGGTATTGTACTTGGGACCTCTAGAAGGACAATAAACACTACTAACCTCTAAGCCATCTGTTCTGACTTACTTTTATTCCTTAAACAATTTAAACACGTGAAACAATAGAGCATGAGGATTGTTGGAAGTATGTTTAAAATATTCACAATTTAAATTTTTATGAGAATCCCCTGAAATACTGATGTGTTGTCTCAGAAGAGGAATTTAAAAATAAAGAAAAACTTTTTCCTATATTAGAAATGTTCTAAAATATGTCATTATTTGATAAGTAAATATACTTCTTTCTAATTAAAGTCAATAAAATTGACAAGGTATGAGTAATCGAAAGGCAAAAGTAGTGAACACAAGGGTGGGTTCTAATTAAGGGTGATTATATATATATATATATATATATATATATATATATATATATATATATATATATAGAGAGAGAGAGAGAGAGAGAGAGAGAGAGAGAGAGAGAGAGAGAGAGAGAGACAGAGAGAGAGAGAGAGAGACAGAGAGAGAGAGACAGAGAGAGACAGAGACAGAGAGAGACAGAGAGACAGAGAGACACACAGAGACACACAGAGAGAGACACACAGAAAGAGAGACAGAGACGGAGAGAGAAATTAATAGTATATCTAAATACCTTATGTGACCACAATGCAAGCTTTCAACCTATAACACACATATGTTTGTAGTTTAAATGAAAATGTCCTATCTTGGTCAACAATGCTCCCCTAAAGACTTATAGAGAGTCTCATGAAAATCCTAACACCAGGCATGAGAAGCCTTCTTTTAATTGTGGGTCAGGTTTCTCCAAGAACTTTCTAATACTGCTACAGTTGTTTGCCCTTAGTGGCACCACTCTGCTCAGGGTAGAGGGTAAAGCCTCATTTCTGAAGACATCATGCAGGTTTGACATAGGCCAAGAAGATCCAAGCTAATTGAAAAGGCTCTTCCCTAAGGAGTAGCTTCCACTTTATCAGAAGGAGACATATAAACTTCAAATGGAAAGAAGTAACCAACAGTCCTACCCAGCTTTTTCAATTATAAACTACAACAGTGATCAGCCTGGCATGGTAATTTTATGGGTTCTGTGGAATGTAAAACTTTGTGTTAATCAGTAACCCTCTAATTGGGTCAACCTGCTCAGGGAGAGAAATCATGTGTAATACTGGAAACCTAGCCATTTACCCAGGGGTCATGAAGTCATAGATCTTGTAGGAGAACCTATACCTTTGTGTTTTCTAAATGGACATAATCTTCAGCTTCACTATAAATATGTCTTTTCCAATAAGTGCAGACCTCACTCCACATCAATGAAATTTCTTCTTGCTCTGACTGATACTATGAGAGAAGTCCAACCAATCAAAATGCAGAGTTGCTGCCTCCAGTGCCAACACATATATCTACAAAGCAACTCCTGCACCTCGGGCTCAGGCATCATTGTGGGAAAGGGGGAGGAAAGCATGCAAAGTCCAGAGGGCAAGGAAATTTGCTGTGAGATTGTGTCTCCTTGAAATTTCAGAGATGCTGCACCCATAAAGAAGTCTCACTAACATAACTAAACAAAAGCAATACTAATAGGCATCATAACATGAAAAGAAAAAACTCATAAGAACTCAACCTTAGAACTAAAGACACCTGAGTTTTTGATCTTAGCCATTCTGACTGGTGTGAGTTGGAAGTTCAGGGTTGTTTTGATTTGCATTTCCCTGATGACTAAGGATGTTGAACTTTTTTTTTTTTTTTTTTTTTAGGTGATTTCTCAACCATTTGGTATACCTCAGTGGAGAATTCTTTGTTTAGCTCTATATCCCATTTTAATGGGGTTATTTGTTTTTCTGGAGTCTAATTTCTTGAGTTCATTGTACATATTGGATACTAGCCCTCTATCAGATTTAGGATTGGTAAAGATCTTTTCCCAATCTCTTGGTTGCCTTTTTTCTTATTGGCAGTGTTCTTTGCCTTAGATGGTTGCAAATTTCTGAGGTCCCACATGTTAATTCTTGTTCTTACAGAACAAGCCATTGGTGTTCTGTTTAGGAATTTTTCCCCTGTGCCCATATTTTTGATACTCTTCCCCAGTTTCTCCTCTATAAGTTTTAGTGTCTCCAGTTTTATGTAGAGTTCCTTGATTCACTTAGACTTGAGCTTTTACAAGGAGATAAGAATGAATCAATTCACATTCTTCTACATGCTGACTGCCAGTTGAGGAAGCACCATTTGGTGAAAATGCTGCCTTTTTTCCACTGGATGGTTTTAGCTCCTTTGTCAAAGATCAGGTGACCATAGGTGTTTGGGTTCATTTCTGGGTCTTCAATTCTATTCCATTGATCTACCTGTCTGTCACTGTACCAGTACCATGCAGTTTTTAAATCACAATTGCTCTGTAGTTTAGCTTGAGTTTAGGGATGGTGATTCTACCAGAGGTTCTTTTATTGTTGAGAATATTTTCTTTTTTGCTATCCTAGGTTTTTGTTATTTTAGATGTATTTGCAAATTTCTCTTTCTAACTCAGTGAAGAATTGAGTTGGGATTTTGATGGGGATTGCATTGAATCTGTAGATTGCTTTAAGCAAGATAGCCAGTTTTTCTATATTAATCCTGTCCATCCTTGAGCATGTGGGATCTTTCCATCTCCTGAGATCTTAGTCAGAATGGCTAAGATCAAAAGCTCAGGTGATAAGAGATTCTGTTGAGGATGTGGAGGAAGAGGAACATTTCTCCATCACTGGTGGGATTGCAAGCTAGACAAACCACTCTGCAAATCAGTTGGGTTTGAAAACCGGACAAAGTACTACTGGAGGATCCAGAAATACCACTCCTGGAAATATATCCAGAAGTTGTTCCAGCATGTTATAAGGACACATGTTCCACTATGTTCGTAGCAGCCCTATTTATACTAACCAGAACCTGGAAAGAACCCAGATGTCTCTCAACAGAAAAATGGATACAGAAATGTGCTACATTTACACAATGGAATACTACTCAGCTATTAAAAGCAATTAATTTACGAAATTCTTAGACAAGTGGATGGATCTGGAGGATATCATCCTGAGTGACATAAACCAATTACAAAAGAACACACATGATATGCACTCATTGACAAGTGAATGTTGGTTTGGAAGCATGGAATACCCAATATATAATTCACAAAATACATGAAACTCAAGAAGAAGGAAGACCAAAGTGTGGATACTTCTCTCCTTCTCGGAATGGGGAACAAAATTCCCATGGAATGAGTTACAGAGACAAAGTGTGAAATAGAGACTGAAGGAATGAATATCCAGAGACTGCCCCACCTGGGATTCTATCCCATAAACAACCACCAATACCAGATAATCTTGTGGATGCCAAAAAAAAGCTTGCTGACAGGAGCCTGATCTAGCTGTTTCATGAGTGGCTGTGCCGTGCCTGACAAATACAGAAGTGGATGTTCATAGCCATCTATTGGAGGGAGCACAGGGTCCTCAATGACAGATATAGATAAAGTACACAAAAAGTTGAAGGGGTTAGCAGCCAAAAAGGAGGAACAACAATATGATCTAATCAGTACCCCAGAGGTTCCTGGGACTAAATCGCCAACCAAAGAAAACACATGGTGGGACTCATGGCTCTAACTGCATATGTAGCAGAGGATATCCTTGTCGGTCATCAATGAGTGGAGAGGTCCTTGGTGCTGTGAAGTTTCTATGCCCCAGTACAGGGGAATGCCAGGGCCAGGAATCAGGTGTAAGTGAGTTATTGAGCAGGCCGAGGAGGGAGGGGATAGGAAAAACTAGGAAATTTTCAGAAGGGAAACTAGGAAAGGGGGTAAAATTTGAAATGTAAATAAAGAAAATATCTAATAAAAATAAAAAATAAAAAATAAAGTATATTAGCAAACTTCAACCATTTTAGTATAGATGCATTTCATTTTAATGATATTAATCATTTTATATTCTTGGTTGTCAATATTGTCTCTAAATAAAACTGTAAACAGCAGATTTTTCACACAGATGTGGTAACTACTGCTTTTTTTTTTTTATTAAAAGGTAGTAGTATCAATAAAAAAAGAACTACAGACACCAAAAGAATTGTAAGAGTGGGAGAAATATTTTTCTCCAGGAGATGAGCACAACAGTTGGTTATTTAATTCCAAATTATCATTCTTGAAGAAACATAAATACAAGTAATACCATACAGACTGAGCTAGTTATGTACTTAGGAATGATATATATGTATCAACAATCAAAGAAAGAGAATCCATGAATTTGGTAGAGTTTAAGACAGGGTACATGGGACAGGTCAGTGGAGGAATGAGGAGAAGAAAATGATATAGCTGTGTTCTCAAAAGTTTAAAAAAAAATCTAAATTTTAAAAATAAAATCATGACTATAAACAAGCAAAACAAATATGTGCTTGTTAAGATATATTAAATGCAAAGGCCTAGAGATTAAAAACACCTATGTAGAATATACTAATGTGGTCCTGAGGAGGGTGTGTAAGCAGTAGCGCTCCTGCCAGATTTCCCCCAGTGAAGAGCTCAGTGAAGTAGCTCAGAGGTAGATAGAACACCTGTTAGAAATTCACCGGTGAGACGGGTGACATGTCTCAGCCATAATTCACTAGCATAGCATTTATGTACCCTGGGTTCAATCTCTAGCATTAGAAAGGAAAAAAAGAAAATCTATAACAAGTTTTAGTCACACTGGCAAACTTCATGTCAAAGTGTCTGTTATTCAAAGGCCTACAAATCCTAGTCCAATTCATGTTTTTATTTTAGCTCAAATTACAAATCTTCTGCTGATTTCCCCATGTTTTCCTCCCACACAAAATGGTGGTATCCCTTTTTTTCCCACACTTGAGGTCTCCTAGAAAACATAGATGGCAACCAGGAACCACAGGACCAAGCCACCGTGATGGGCCAGGCCCCTAGGTCTGGAAAGCTGTGTCGCTCCTCTCTACTGGCCATTTAGCATCACAAGAGCCTCTGTTTTTCGCTGGCTGGCAGATGAAGTTGTTTGCTATTTCTTGTTTCCCTCCTGGGCTATGAAGTAACAAGAAAAATCAGTCTTTGGGGACTGCAAAGGCCCCAAGTTCATTTTCCAGTACCCATGTAAGGTGATTCCAAACTGCTTCTTACTTACTCTAAGTCCATACAAACCAACATCCTCCTCTCCTTTGAGGACAACTGTGTGGACATATCCACCCACCACACACATAACAAAAAATAAAGAAAATGAGCAAAAAATAAGTCCATTCAGCCTGAGTTACATAAAATACTGGCTCAAACGAACAGATAATTAATAAATAATGTGGGCACAGGACAAGATGATACATGCCTTCAATCTCAGGAGGCAGAGGCAAGCAGATCTCCATCAGTCTGAGACAAGTCTGGTCTAGAGGCTACCCACGACTATATATTGAGACCTTGTGTGAAAATAATATTATTAATGAAGGGCTGGAGTGACACTTTAGCAGCTAATAGCACTGGCTGTTCTTCCAGAGTACACAAATTTGATTTCCAGCATTCAGTGAGTAGTACACAACTGTCTACAACTCCAGTACCAGGTGACCCGATGTCCCCTTCTGGCCTATAATGGCATCATACCCACAAAGGCTATATCCTGGGGCTGAACACTGGAGTGGTGCTGCATCCTGGTAGAAGTCCCGAGACTTTAGTACTGAGCTCAGCTCTAAATGGACTTCCTCAAATTTTCTAATGTCTGCTTTCCTTCCTTCCTTCCTTCCTTCCTTCCTTCCTTCCTTCCTTCCTTCCTTCCTTCCTTCCTTCCTTCCTTCCTTCCTGTGTGCTTTATTTGCACTCCATGTGTGTGACTTGTGGCCTCAGAGGCCAGAAAAAGGCACAGTATATCTTTAAACACATAGTTATGAGCCACTATGTAGATACTTCAAGTCAAACCTTTTGTGTCTTTGGAAAGAGTAGTAATGACTCAATACAAGAGGTCCATTCCTCTAACTTCTATGTTATTTTAATAGAATTATTTATGTTATATGTATATGTGGATAACCTAGATATATGTTTATGCACCATGCATGTGCTTTGTAGACACAGAGGTACCTGCAACTGAGTGGTGGTGAGCCACCTTGCACATGCTGAAAACTGAATCCAGATCCCTGGAAGAGCAGCCAGTGCACTGATATTTCTCTCCAGCACCTTATCATTATCATTATCATCATTATTATTAATAATAATATTATTATTATTGTTGTTGTTGTTGTTGTTTTGAGACAGGGTTTCCCTTTGTAGCTCTGGCTGTCCTGGAACTCACTCTGTAAACCAGGCTGGCCTCAAACTCAGAAATCCACCTTCCTCTGCCTCCCAAGTGCTGGGATTAAAGTCATGGTCCACCAAACCCGGCCCAGCACCTCATTTCTTATTTGAACCTAATATATGTTGGGTCCTTTAAAGTCTGACCACCACAGCTTCCCAATAGACATGGAAACGTTTATAAGGAAAAGCTCATAGTACCTATAGGCAACTAAGTAACACTTAGATCAGGAGGAACCATCTTCCCCACGGAAATCATGCTAATTGGTTATCCAATACCAAATAGTGCACCATGAAAACATAGAAGTGGCATTATATAGACTGAACAGAGTGTACTCATGCAATTAAGAATATCTATCAGTCTATCTATCTATCATCTATCTATCTACACACATATATAATAACAATGAAAAGAGGCTATGAATATTTTGCTGTTTTTTTTCTTTTTTCTAAAATTAATTTATTCACTTTACATCCTGGTCACTGCCCCCTCTCCCTTTTTCCACAATACTTCCCCATCTCCCCTCCCTTTCTCCTCTGAGAGGGTCAAGGTCACCCCTGCTTATTCCCCCTGTCCCTGGAACATCAAATATCTTCAGGGCTAGGTGCATCCTCTCCCACTGAGGCCAAACAAGGCTGCCCAGCTAGAAGAACATAGTCCACAGACAAGCAACAGGTTTAAGGGCAGCCCCTGTGTCGTTGGTAGGAACCCACATGAAGACTGAGCTACACATCTGCTACATATGTGAAATGGGAAACTAGGTCCAGCCCATGTATGAAGAGGCTATGAATTTAAAAGTAAGCAAAATGAAATGTGTGAGAGGGTTTAGAAGGAGGAATGAGTGGTGGGGAGAAGTATAATTATAATCTCAAAAATAAAGGAGTTCAAAAACTACCCATAAAGGCCAAAAGAGGGTGTCAGGATTCCATGGAACTAAGTAACAACTGGTTTTAAGTTATCATATGGATCCTGGAAACTAAAACTCTGTCCTCTGAATGAGCACCAAATGCTCTTAACCTCTGACCCATCTCTCTAGTTTCCACTTTAATTTTTGATTGACTTGCAAAAAAAATGTCATTCATATGAAAACTGGGTTTGTCAGAGTGCTTGCCTGAGATTCATGAAGCTCTGTGTTCAATAAACAGCAATACCTGTAATCATGTCATTAGGGAGACAGATGCAGGAAGAACAGAATTTCAGGATCATCCTCAGCTACATATAGTTTGAAGCTAGGTTGGTGTATAAAGACCGTTGTAAAAGGACCCTAGCCTTTAAAGCAACCCTAGACCTTAGCATGACTGACTCCATGATGGAAGTACCACTCAGGCTATAAAACTCAGAATCTAGTCAGCACCACTTGCCAAAATGAAAACAAAGATATAATTTGTCAACATCCATAGTTCAGGGAAAATCTCTAAATGGACCAACCTTACTTTTGGCTTCTGCAGTTTGTCTTCTGGCTAACTGTTCTTGTTAACTGCAGTGTGTGAATCCAGGACATGGTTATTTTGCTTAAAAGCTCACCCTAAAAAAGGTGCAGTGTTACACTGGGACCCAAACCACTAATGCACTTGCCACTCTGCTCAAAGATTTTTCTATTGCCCTAAATCTTTATCTGAGCAGTATCCTCAGGTAGATACCCTATAACTCTCAGTATCAAAACAAAAATAATGATTTTTCCCCTCAAATATCCTGGCATGTTGATGAGTGGATAAAATAGTGGTATATGAACAAGATGACTGAAGAGTGGATTTCAGATGAATTAGTAGAAGATGGAAGCAGAAAGATCAGAAACTCAAGTCTTATTCTTTCTGGTAAATAATAAACTGTTGACCAGGCTGAATTCAGTGAAAATATATATCAATGAATGAAAAGGACAATGCAGGGGCCCTACAAGATTTTGATCTCTCAGAGTGCCAGGAAGTCCTCTTCTTCCCTGCAGTCCTCTACCTAGAAGCAGGATCTGGTTTAAAGAGGACCAGCATATCTGTATACTCCCACTAAGGCTTGGGTAATAAGCAGGAGAGGGCCAGGTGTGGTGATTCACACCTGTGATCCCAGTATTCTGAAGTGGGAAACAGGACAGTCTGGTATTCCAAGCCAGCTTGGGTTAAGTGTGTGATACTGGGCCAGCCTAGTATACATAGTGAGTTCCAGGGCAGCCAAACCTATACAGTGAGACCCTATCTCAAAATATCAACTAAAAAAGTGAGACCCTGTCTGAAAACAAAACAAGAAGTAGATAGTCAAGATGTCTCAGCGAATCACAGTGATTTCAACTAACAACATGAGTTCTATCACTGGAACACCAAAGGTGGAAGGAGAAAACCAACTACCAAATGCTGCCCTCTGATCTCCATACATGTGCCAGGAAACAAGTATAAACATACAAATGTAAATTGCAATTTTTCCTTTTATTTTGTTTTTAAGTATTTTGAATACAAATAAACACATGTGGCCACAGCATCAGATACCCCAGAACTGGAGTAACAGATAGTTATAATCTGCCACATAGGTGCTGAACATGGAGTCCAGACCTTCTGGAAAAGCAGCAAGTACTTTTAACGGGCAGAGCCAACTCTCTAAATCACAAACCAATTTTAAAAGCTTTCTGACAGAGACAGCCTATTACATATCCACCTACCCCATCACACCTGATCTAAATATGTCCTGCTCCCACCAAGACCTCATGAACGAAGAGGATTTCAGTATTTCCTAAATGGGCACAGCTAGGCCAAAATGCTAGTTGTGAGCAGGGAAACTGTAGCTCCCAAATGACCATAAGAAGGCACCAAAAGGGAAGAAGAGGATGCTGTGTGGGAGTCTCATGTACAGTGTTAGCAAGCAGACATCTTCACAGACGTACCCCAAGGACCTATTGATGGTATTATAAGTCATCACTGGCTGCCAAAATGTGACATGCTTCTGATGTTGTTAGGAGTAGCATATCGTTCCTATGCACATGCTCTATATCCTCTTATAAAAAGCCAGTACTCCTCCTCCCCAAGCTCTCTCTCCTTCCATCTTCACTTAGAGGCAGCCTCTGCATACTCCCTCTCCCAAGAAAACCCCCATGTGAGGTCTGTCAGATGCTGTGACATAAATGATAACACAAAGTACTCAGAAGGACATAGCCTTCACAAAATTATCACAAACTTTTCCATGTTCAAACTGTCAAGTCTACATAAATTTAACTGCATAAAAATGATCAAAGTTCCTGAAAACTGAATACACAGAACATCTGAACACTGCATATACAATAGGTTTAATTATAGTATGTGCTAAGCACAAAGCATGATCTGGGTTGTGGGGAGGAGAGCTGGAGTTCAAGGTCATCTTCTGTCTCCTGGAAGTTCAAGGGAAGCCTGAGCTGCATTAGACCATGTCTCAGGATAAACTTTTAAAATGTCCAGTATGGAATGCTGAGGGTGAGAGAAATAGTCTTCTTCCACTTCAAATTGGTGTTTTCCAATATCAAAAAGTCAACCTTACAAGCACACATATAATTAACAGTATAAGGAATGAGCAGTGTTTATTTAAAAATACTCACACACACACATATACACATCACACACAAACACAGTGTGTGTGTTTGTGTGTGAGTGTGATGTGTATATGTGTGTGTGTAATGACAATTAATGAAAAAGCTATGAATTTGAAAGATAGCAAAGAGGGATAAATGGGAGGGTTGGAGGGTTTGAGGGAAGAAAGTGAAGGGATAAATGAGGTGATTATATTATAATCAAAATTAGAGAAAAATTCAGGATTAGGGCTAAAGCACAGTGATAAGAAATTTTTACCAAGTGCATAAAACAAGTTCAGTCCTCAGCCACATGAAATAAATCAATAGAAATAATATCCTAAGGATGATCATAATGAAAGTGAAACATTAGAAATGAACATACATGGTTGAATGCAAGGAAAGCAGGAAGCGGCCTATGGGGAAGAAGAGACCAAGAGAAAGATAGGGACGAAGGGGAGAAGGAAGTAGGGACAATATGAAAACACCAAATGATCTTTATTTATTTGCATTGTTTGGTTTTATTTTTATTAAATCAGGGTCTCACTGACCACCAACTAAAAAGCATACAAAGGTTGGACCAAACTCCTCTTCCTGACATGTGTAGTAGTTGTGAAGCTTGGTCTTCATGTGGGTCCCCCAACAAATGGAGTGGGAGACATCTGTCCCTGACTTTGTTGCTCACCTGTTAGTATAACTGGGATGACTTGACTGGCCTCAATGGGAGAAGTTGTGCCTGGTCCTGAAGTGACTTGATGTTCCAGGGTGGGTTGGAAGGGGGTGGGAGGACTCTCCCTTTTTTTTTCTCTAATACCACTGTATTGATAAACTAAAAGCATTGTAAATAGTTAATTTTTTGGTCTGCATACTAGGTGAGTTTTTGGAAATATTTTTTTCTTATAAAAAGCAATTATTTAATTGGGATGGGCTTACAGGTTCAAAGGTTTAGTCCATTATCATCAAGGTGGGAGCATGGCAGCATCTAGGCAGGCATGGCACAGGCAGACCTGTGAGTTATACACCTTCATCCAAAAGCTGCTAGTGGAAGACTGATTTACAGGCAACTAGGATGAAGATCTTAAGCCCACACCCACAGTGACACACCTACTCCAGCCAGATTACACCTATTCCAACAAAGGCACACCTCCAAATGGTGCCACTCCCTAGTCCAAGAAGATACAAACCATCACATTCCACTCCCTGGCCCCCATAGACTTGTTCAAACACATGATTCTATGGGGGTGCATATTTAAACATAGCATAATGCAAAATGCATTTAGTCCAACTTTTAAGGTCCTCATAGTCTATAGCAGTCTCAACAATGTTAAAAGTCCAAAGTTCAAGGTCTCTTCTGAATCCATCCAATCACTTAACTGTAACCCCCAAAGAAAGACAAGAAACCAGTTTGGCAAACTCCAAACTCTACATCTCCATGGCTGACATCAAAGCAGTCTTCAGATCTCCATTCCTTTTTCATCTTTGTTGACTGCAACAACTGCTTTCTCCTGGGCTGATTCCTCTCCCTGTTAGCATCTTTCCTCAGCATGTATTTCATGGATCTGGCATCTTTAACATTTTTGGGTCTCCATGGCAATTTCAAGGTTACAGCTTCTTGTTTCAGTGTCTGGGATTCCACTTGATCTTTTGGGCTTCTTCTAAAGGCTGGCATTACTTCTACAGCTCTGCCCTCTGTAGCACTCTAAGCTCAGGTTGATACAATCCACTATGGCTGCTGTTCTTGGTGATCATCCCATGGTACTGACATCTACAATACACTGGGGTGTTCCACTCCAACTAGGAAGGTTGGAGGACTCACCAATAACCTTTCATAGGCTCTCTTCATGGTGTCAAGCCTCAAATATTTTGCATGACCCCATCAGTCCTAGGCCATCAACTACAGCTGAGTTTACACCTTCGCCAATGACTTTCCATGACCTCTCACAGTGCCAAGCCTCAGCTGTTCTTCATTACACCTTCAAGCCTTCAAAACCAGTATTACCACCTAGGTGACTCTTACACATTACCAAGTCCAGCTGCAGCACTTGGCTATTTCTGAAACACAGCTTCTTTGTGCTCCCAGAAATCAATTCCCAGAAGATTTCACCTTTGTGATGCTGGTCTCTTCTTAATCATTGCTAATTTCTTAGCTCCAGCTAACCAGCATCAATTGTCCCAGTAATTCCTTCCATTCTTAACTCTAGAGCCAGATCCACATGTCTGAAGCTGCCAAGTTCTGCTGCTTGCAGGAACTAGAACATGACCCCCTTGTACTATCACATTGTCACTGGCTTTCTGTTTTCCAACTCCTTCAGTGCCTAAGCTTGCCTGTCCTGGATCTTGCCCTGTAGATTGACCTTGAATGCAGATATCAGCATGCCTGTCTCCTGGGATTAAAGGTGCATACCACCGTGCCTCTATCTAAATTTAGCTAGGTAGGATCTTGCTCCAAAGTCCCACTCCCTTAATCTGTTATCTCCTAGAAAACAGGATTTTGCTCCCTTTCACTTGCTGGTACTCCTTTAATACTCAAACCATATATATTTTTTTCCTTTCTAAGCTTGCTATGCTTGTTCAAACTTTTCTTCATAAGACGTAACCAGAGAACAAAGTCTTTGCTGAGCTGTTTTGAAACTGCCATTGTCAATGCAATTAATGAGAATCTCTTCACCTTAGCCTCAGGCCGACTTTGCTTTTCTTTTTCTTTCTTTCTTTTTTTTTTCTATTTTCTTTCTTTACATTTCAAATGCCATCCCCTTTCTTAGTTTCCTCTCAGAAAGTCCCCTATATCCTAACCCTGCTCTACTTGCCAACCCACCCACTCCTGCTTCCTGGTCCTGGCATTCCCCTGTAATGGGGCATATAATCTTCACAAGAACAAGAGCCTCTCCTCACACTGATGGCCAACTAGGCCATCCTCTACTACATATGCAAATACAGACACAAGCTCTGGGGGTTACTGGTTATGTTCCTCCCATAGGGTTGAAGACCCCTTTAGCTCCATGGGTACTTTCTCTAGCTCCTTCTTTGGGGGCCCTGTGTTCTATCTAAGAGATGACTGTGGGCATCCATTTATGTATTTGCTAGGCATTGGCAGACCCTCACAAGAGATAGAGATATCAAGGTCCTGTCAGGAATATCCTCCTGACATATGCAATAGTGTCTGTTTTGGTGGTTGTTTATGGGATGGATCCCTGAGTGGAGCAGTCTCTGGATGGTCTTTCCTTCCACCTCAGCTCTAAACTTTGTCTCTGTAACTCCTTCCATGGGTATTTTGTTCCCCATTCTAAGAAGGAACGAAATGTCCACATTTTAGTCTTCCTTCTTCTTGAGTTTCATGTGTTTTGCAAATTGTATCTTGGGTAATGTAAGTTTCTGGGATAATATCTACTTCTCACCAAGTGCATAGCATGTGTGTTCTTTTGTGATTGGGTTATCTCACTGGGATGATACCCTCCAGATCCATCCATTTGCTTAAGAATTTCATAAATTCATTATTTTTAATAGCTGCTTAGTACTCCATTGTGTAAATGTGCCACATTTTCTGTATCCATTCCTCTGTTGAAGAACATCTAAGTTCTTTCTAGCTTCTGACAATTATAAATAAGGCTGCTATGAACATAGTGGAGCATGTGTCCTTATTACCAGATGGAACATCTTCTGGGTATATGCCCAGGAGAGGTATTGCTGGATCCTCCTGTAGTACTATGTCCAGTCTTCTGAGGAACTACCAGACTGATTTCCAGAGTGTTTATACCAGCTTGCAATCCCACCAACAATGGAGGAATGCTCCTCTTTCTCCACATCCTTGCCAGCATCTGCTCTCACCTGAATTTTTGATCTTAGCCATTCTGACTGGTGTGAAGTGGAATCTCAGGGTTGTTTTGATTTGCATTTCAGTGATGATTAAGGATGTTGAACATTTTTTAGGTGCTTCTCAGCCATTCGATATGCCACAGTTGAGACTTCTTTGTTTAGCTCTGTACCGCATTTTTTAATAGGGTTATTTGATTTTCTGGAGTCCAGCTTCTTGTGTTCTTTGTATATATTGGAAATTAGTCTCCTATCGGATTTAGGATTGGTAAACATCCTTTCCCAATCTGTTGGTGGCCTTTGTCTTATTGACAGTGTTTTTTGCCTTAAAAAAGCTTTGCAATTTATACACACACACACACACACACACACACACACACACACACACACACATATATATAAATGGAAAAAATAAAACAGGTCCTCACTCCTGGCTAGCCGGAGGGAAACTGTGTCTTCCTGAATATTTGGATTAAAGTCTAGCCTGGAAGCCTCCTCTGTGAGAATTGGTTCTCATCGTTTTGAAAAGTGTTGATACACACCTTTAATCCCAGTTCTAGAAAGATCAATGAAGGAGTCCAAAGCCCCCTGTTCTACAGGGCTACACAGAGAAACCCTCTCTCAAAAAACTCTTTAAAAGGACTATGCAAGTCAGGCGTGGCAGCGCATGCCTTTAATCCCAGCATTAGGGAGGCAGAGGCAGGTGGATCTCTGAGTTCAAGGCCAGCCTGGTCTACAGAGTGAGTTCCAGGACAGCCAGGGCTACACAGAGAAACCCAGTCTCACAAAACAAAACAAAACAAAACAAAACAAAACAAAAGACTATGCATGCTGCCAATGGAGAAAAGCATTCACCAGGCTAACTGTGGGTCTGGGTACCAGATGTTTTTCATGGAGATCTCCATCCAAGCCTGGCTCAAGGTTTCCAGAGAAGGAAGCAAGTGTAAGCAGGGAGACAAAGGTGTCTTTCAGGTCACTTGGTAACTCTGAGCCACTCTGAAAGGAGTTGGATTAGGCTGGGCCAAGGATAATCAGACTATCTAGTGAGGAGTGCGGGATCTCCGGGGGCTCTTCAGGAGAGAAGATCTCTTCCCAAGCTATATAGCTCTTAGAACAAAAGACCCAGACAAAGGAGTAGTTCTCACCATCATACTAGGATGGAGCAGTCAAATTATGGTGTGTACCAATAGAGAGAGATAGGAGGATGTTTGGAGTTTTTGTAGATGTTAAATATGTTTAGTATAGTCAGAACCATCATTCATTGTACATTAGGAGGATAAGTGGTTGCCTTTTGTTTTAGGAGTTGGGCTTTTAGGGTTTGATGTGTTCTTTCTATTATTCCTTGGCCCTGGGGATGTGGGGAATTCCCATATGATGGGCAATTTCCCAGTGTGTGCAGAAGGTTTTGAATTGAGAACTAGTCAAGGCCAGGCCATTATCAGTTTTTATCTGTTGAGGAATGCCCATGATGGCAAAGGTGGAGAGCATATGATGAATCAATCCTTTTGAATTTTTACCTGTTTGGGCTGTAGCCCATTTAAAATTTGATTACAGTACATATCTATGGTAACAAAAACATATTTCTGTCTACCAAATATTGGTAACATCAATTTGCCATAAGGCATTGGACTTAAGGCCTTGGGGGTTGGTGCCCAGCATCTGTAAGGCTGCGGTGGTAATGCGAGATGCACAAGAGGAGCATGTCTTTATTATCCTCTGGAGCTAAGCAAGAGGGATGTGAGGGAAGTGGGCATGAAGCCCCTTTATATTTGTGTGTGTGTGTGTGTGTGTGTGTGCATGACTGAAATTGTTATGCTTGTTCAGTGCAGGTCATGAATGTCCTTGTTGAGGCAGTTAGGTCAGCAAGTGCATTTCCCTCGGATATAGGACCTGGCAGGGGACTATGAGATCAGACATACTGGATGTAGATGGGAGAGTCTCCTTCCTGTAGGAGGGTGGAGACCTGCATGAGTAGAGGGGAAAGTGGTTTGGCATCTAGTTTGATGAAGGATCTTGACAACTAGGGGAGAACATTGGCAGCATATACATTGTCTGAAAAGAGGTTAAGGGGGTCCTTGACTTCTTTTAAATGGAATATAGTAGATGACATATAATTCTTTATATTGGTAGCTCTTTGAATCAGAGGATAGGGGGCTCATCCTCAGGGAAGTATTATATTAGTGCTGCAGTCCCCCTCTATCCCAACCAGATGTGGGACTCTGATAAGCAGTCTATTTTGGTTGAATGGGACTTGCTCTGGTGACCCAATAGAGAAATCTACAAGGGATGGAAAAGTGAACCATGTTCCCAGAATCAGGTGCCTGTCCATAATCCTGTGACTATCTGCCATGCAGAAAATGTCCCAAGTTTCTGGCATTCTGGCTAGACTCTACCCCCACAGTTACCTGACTATAACCAGGTATGCTCCTCCCCACAGTTACCTGGCAACAGCAAGATAGCCCATCCCAGTATAAGAGAAGCTGTTTGGCCTCTCCTCATTCTCTGTAAGCCCTCACCTTTCTTACTCTCTAGCCCTCCTTCTGTCTCTCCCTCCCCACCCCTCTATGTGGCCATGGCCAGCCTCTCACTTTCTACCTTCTCTCCTTTCTCCCTGCCTTTGTACAATAAAGCTCTAGAACTGTAGACTGTCTTTGATCATCAAGGCCTGCCATTCTAGAATGACTGGATAGGCTTTCTCCTAATGAGCTGAGTCTAACCTCCCACCAGAAGGCCATTCTGTGCTCCAGCCATGGACCCAAGGACTCTCACTTGCGTGGGAACCATCCAGCAGCCCCTCTCCCCCAGCCTTCTCCTCCCTTTGTACCAGGGCCCAGTACTTCCCCAGGGCCCCGTTCTGTTCTCATCTCTTCCTTGGTATCCAGCATGGAATGTCCAAGGCTGAGAACCAGGTACCTAGGGTTCCTCCTTGTCCACCACCCACCAAGATGGGATCAGTGGCTTAACACAGCCAGACACCCACCAGGGGCTTTGTGGAAAGCATGCAGCAGTCCTCCCATGTCCAACCACCCTGAGCACTGCTGGCAGGACATGGGTTTTCTCCCCCTTCCCTCTTTCCCCGACACCCACAGCCCCACAGCCTACCCAGCTGTGAAGCCTACTCAACCCACCAATGATCTGCTGTTATGTGGTAACAATTCCCTCCATGTTGGAGAGAAGTTCAGGACAGAGGATGTTAAAGAGGAGGTGAGAAAATAGGATTTTCACAAGGCATTAATAAGGGAAGCAACAGGAGTGATGGCCAAACCCTTTAATACTAGCACACAAGGCAGAATTCTGTGAGTTTGAGGCAAGCCTGGTTTGCATGTTCAGTTCCAGGTCAGACAAAGTTATAATGCAAGACTTTGTCCCACATGCCCCCCCCCAAAAAAAAAAACAAATCCTAACAAACAAACAAAAGTGCTGGTGCATGAAACCACAGGAACCTGTAAAGAAAAATTCCTTGAGCTCAGGAAGTAAACATTTCAATAGCTTCAGCTTCCAAATCATTGAAACAGATTCACTAGATCTCCTATCTCCAAGGATATATAAATAAACACTGCTCAGCCACCCTCAGGCCAGCCAAGACATTCTCTGTCCTGTCAAGAACTGCCTGTAGTTGGGCGGTGCAGTCCAGGTCTCCAGCTTTCATGAGCAGTCATTCTTGCTCACACAGGCTTTAATGGCATAGATGATTTTTGAGTTCTGAGTGATTGTATTTTAAGAAACCTCTCACCCATATCCTTATGAATAACCTCAATAGAACTCATTCTTCATCAAGTTGTACTTTGTTGATACTTGAATTTGGTCTTCTCTCCCTATCTGGGGTGAGGAGACATTTGTTAACATCTCCCCAGAAATAGTGTCACAGAATAAAATCACAGCAAGATAATCTGAGGGTGGAATAGTGATTTGTAAATCTGAGAAATGGCAATCAGCCATCTCATTTGATTTAAGGCCTGGGAAAAAGGAGGAAATTGATGCCTGGTA
Source organism: Mus minutoides (assembly GCA_902729485.2). NCBI lineage: Eukaryota > Metazoa > Chordata > Mammalia > Rodentia > Muridae > Mus > Mus minutoides. The sequence goes on along the minus strand of LR751964.1, from coordinate 60,234 downwards.
TTGTAAGCCTACCCATTTACTCGTTGCTGGTAAGGTCATGGACCTTAGAAGAACCTATTGCTGCCACATTTCTAAACTAGCCCAATTCCTAACTGCATTTTAATTCTTTCTCTCCATTAAGCATAGCTCGCACTCCTCAATTTTTTTTCAACAAAGGCAGACCACTAGAGAAAACCACAACCATTCCAAATGCAGTGGACAAGTGATCAATTTGGCATCCAGCCACAACTGACCTATCTCCAACACAATTCCTTCACCCAAGTTCAGGAAACACTGCAGACACAGACAGTAGCACAAAGCCAAAGGTGATAAAAAATGCAGAGAATAACTAACCATGGGGTACTCAGTTCAACATGTATATAATATCTTTATTAAAAAAAAAAAGGTTCCCATTGGGGGAGTTAGAGAAAGGTCTGAAGGAGCTGATGAGGCTTGAAAACTCAGAAAGAACAACAATATCAACCAACCAGATACCCCAGAGCTCCCAGGGACTAAACCACCAATCAACGAGTACGCATAGAGGGACTCATGGCTCCAGCTGAATTTGTAGCAGAGGAATAGGGAGAGGGAGGGTAGGTAGGGGAGAACCCTCATTGAAGCAGGGGGAGGGGAGATGAGGGAGGGAGTTTCCAGAGGGGAAACTGGGAAAGGGGATAGCATTTGAAATGTAAATAAAGAAAATAAAAGAAAGAAAGCTTAAAGAAAAAAACCAAAAATCAAGTTTAACTGTGCATGTCTTTAATTAATAAAATTTACCAAAGTTAAATATACAATAAACAAGAAGGACCAAAAGGTCCTCAGAAATAACCTCATGGGAAGAGGGGTTGAGCAAAGTCAGGGACAACAGATTTGATAAACAACATGGTATCTAGAGGGATGTCAAATCTGTAGAGGCCTTGATCGCAGAACTAGTCCAGGGATGCAAGTATTTTAGTCTACATGGATCTTCAATGCTGCATCTTTTGAGGGAGCTTGAGCTGCTGCTGGCTCGACGAAGGTTGCATAGTACTAGACCTTTGGCTAGGGATGAGTCTTATCTCTGGAGCTGAGTCTGATGTGTCTTCACCTGCTACAGATTGAACTGGGTCCATGGCTTCTGTTGATGGAAATGGGCCAGTGGTTGTTACAGTCTGGGTATGAGCAGCCAGTTCCCCAGGTCTGATCAAGACTGGAGAAGTGATGGGAAGATACCAGAGGAGCAGGGTTGAAGAAGGGAGTCATCATCTACTAGGATTGGGTCACAGAATCACCAGTGGCCCCAGCATTAATGTGGGCATCGTCTTCTGTGCTGGTGTGAGCTCTCCCATCTTGATTCCCATGGGCTTTTGGACGTTCTTGGGGATGCTCCCGAAAGTATCTAGCCCTCCGGTTCTTAAACCATATCTGCAGAAAAAACAAAAACAAAAACAAAAAAACCCCAAAAACAACAGAATAAATAGAGAGGTTACAGAGAGGTCATCTTCCACAGTAGTCTAGGCCCTAGATCTGAAGCTGTGTGGAAAGACAAGGTCTTTGTTTCCCTCTCTATGTGAACTCCCACTGACACACCACAGGCCTTGAGGGCTCAATAGGAGGAAGAAAGGCAATATAGGCAGGACATGAACCCATGGGGACAATTGAAATTTCTGATCTATAATATCAGAGGATTCAAAGGAAACCCTGATCTTCAGACACCTGGAAACTCCAAGGGCCACCAGTATAGCTCCAGGTGGTCCAGGGGTTTCTAAGAGGTCCAAGAGGGATGCAGTGTCTAACCCTTGGTTTATGCTAGCGAAACCCTCGGCCAACTTTCTATAACCAGGAACCAAGTAGCCCCTAAAAAAAAAAAAACCACCATAAGTGATAGGAGAATGGGGTGAGGTATAGGTGGCTAAGAGGAGAGTGGTTATCCTGAGTAGATGGGAGAGGGAAAAGAGAGGGTACAAACCCGAATCTGGTATTCCATCACACAAACGCTTTTTGCCAGCTCCTGGATTTCTTTGAAGGAAGGATACTTGGACTTTTTAAAGAATTTTTCCAGAATACTCGTTTGTTCTGGGCTATACCTGGTGCGCCCTCTCCACTCCCTGATAGGAGCCTTCCCGGTAACATGTGGCCTTGGAAGGACCTGAGGAGCCTCAACTGGAGCTAAGGGATAAACTTGAAAGTCTGGGTTCGCTGGGGATCCTGGAGAAATTTGAAGACCCTCAAGTAACAGGGGAGGTTGTGGTCTTTGGCGATAATGAGGCATTAGAGGATCTGGATCCATTTGGAGACCTTCAGGTAATTGAGAGCTTTGGGGAATTTGGTGATAATGAGGCGCTAGCAGGGCTGGAGGCATTTGGGGATCTGGGGACAATGGAGGTCTAGAGATCCAATTTCTAGGTAGAATTGTTGGGGGAGCATTCTGCATTGGAAAGCCTAGGAGAAAGAATAGAAGAGGTCAAAGAGATCTCACAGTCCTCAGTAGCTGCCCCTAACCCTTTATGATCAATTATACCTGACATACTATGCAGAGGGTTCAGGGCTATCTTGGCTGGAGAGGCAGGAGAACAAAGCACAGAGGCTTACTTAGCCTGAGAACCAGCACCCTAGGAGGCACCCTGACTTCTACCTGCCTGCCAGACCCAGCATGCATCTTGCCTTCAGGATTGTCATTAAAGTAGCTAGAGAAAGTACCCAAGGAGCTAAAGGGGTCTTCAACCCTATAGGTGGAAGAATAACCATGAACTAACTAGTACTCCCTGGGCTCGTGTCTCTAGCTGCATATATAGAAGAGGATGGCCTAGTTGGCCATCAGTGGGAAGAGAGGCCCCTTGGTTATGCAGACTTTATATGCCCCAATACAGGGGAACGCCG
>LR751964.1:34230-57296 GCA_902729485.2 Mus minutoides | reverse complement strand
AAACCCACAAACAACTCCTGAGTTAATACAGAACCATCAGCCCAGACAGACTGGGGCTGGGGAATGACCTAACTCTGGATCTGTCATGCAGATGCTGCAAGCCTGATCTTCCTCTCTCTGCTCCCTTCCTCCCTAAGCAAAGGATAAAGTGCCCCATTCCACCTAAACCATGCACTCAGCTTCCCCAGTACAACTCACCTGGACAATCAGTAGGCTCCTGCATCTTGGCACACTGTGTTCTGGCGTTTGTGGATTTCGATCCCAGGACCTGGACTTAAATCACCTCTGATTATTGGTCCCTCAATTCCCACCCATTCGGAGGTTTTCTTCCCTTGTTGTCCTTGGAACTCTCTGCTTTCTCTAAATAGTCCTCACCTACAACTTTCCAACCACACCTTCTTAAGGTGTGACCTTCATGACTGCAGTTTTGACACAGGGTCTCTCAAACTCCAGGATTCACTGGACCTCCCAGATTGACTGCAGAATCCCAGAGACCTGATTGACTCTGCCTCCCTCCTAAGAACTGGGATTAAAGGTGTGAGTGACCACACCTTCATTTTTTCTGTTTGAGCAGCCTCTGAATGCTGCTTTGTCTGGGAACTGGGAAACTGACACCATCTTGACTCTGCCTTCCAAGGGCTCCATCCCTGCTCCACATTGCAGACTATGCACTTAGAGTCAGCCTTCTCAATGTTCCTCCTCATCACTTTCTAATTCTTTTGGCTCCTTCACTCAAAACAGGGCCTCTGAGTTGAAGGCCAGCCTGCTCTACAGGGTGAGATCCAGGACAGCAAGGTCCACATGGAGATATCGTATATTAAAATAATAACAACAAATTAAAATTTAAAATTATAGGTTGGGCGTGGTGGCGCACGCCTTTAATCCCAGAACTCAGGAGGGAGAGGCAGGTGGATTTCTGAGTTCGAGGCCAGCCTGGTCTACAAAGTGAGTTCCAGGACAGCAAGGGCTATACAGAGAAACCCTGTCTCAAAAAAAAAATTATAAAATAATCCCATGTACTATTTCATTTCTGTGGGTGACTGCCCTCTCTACTTGTACCTTCCTATATATATTTTTTTATTTTACTTATTTATTTTACATCCCTTTCACTGTTCCACTCCCAGTATAAGTTGGAATCTCAGAGTTGTTTTGATTTCAATTTCCCTGATGACTAAGGACTTTAAACTTTTCTTTACATGTTTCTCAGCTATTTAAGATTCCTCTGTTGAGAATTCTTTCTTTAGCTTTATGCCCCATTTTTAGTTGGGTTATTTGGGTCTTTGGCATTTAATTTCTTGAGTTCCTTATAAATTTTTAGTATTAGCCCTCTGTCAGATGTAGCATTGGTAAAGATCCTTTTCCAATCTGTGGCTGCTGTTTTGTCCTATTGACAGTGTTCTGTGCCTTATAGAAGCTTTGCAGTTTCACGAGGTCTCATTTGTCAATTTGTCTGGTTTGTTTCAGTTGTCATTGCTCTGGCTAGAACTTTGAGTACTATATATTTTTTTCAAGGTAAGCAATTATTTTATTATTTATTTTTTAAATTTATTTACATTTCAAGTATTATCCCCTTACCCAGTTTTCCCCTTCCCAGAAACTCCCTATCTCACCCCCTCCACCTGCATCCATGAAGGTGTTCACCCACCCACCCACCCACTCCAACAACCCCACCCACCCCCCATTCCCCTAGACTGGGGTATCTATCAAGCCTTCATAGGACTAAGGACCTTTCCTCCTAACCCTTGAGTACTACATTGAAAAGACAGGAAGAGAGTGTCTTGTCCTTGAATTTAGTGGAATTACTTTAAGTTTCTCTACATTTAGCTTGATATTGGCTCTTGGCTTGCTGTATATTGCTTTGATTACATTTAACCATCTACTTTGTTTCACTGATATCTCTGATACTTTTAACATGAATGGGTGTTGGAGTTTTTCAAAGCCTGTGTTAGCTTCTACTTAGATGATCATGTAATATTTCTTGTTTTTTTTTTTTCTTTAATTTTTTTTTCTTGAGACACGGTTTCTCTGTGTAGCCCTGACTTTCCTGGAACTCACTCTGTAGAACAGGCTGGCCTCGAACTCAGAAATCCATCTGCTTCTGCCTCCCAAGTGCTGGGATTAAAGGCGTGCACACCACACTGCCCAGTGATCCTGTAATTTTTCCTTTCAGTTTGTTTATATGGTGGAGTACATCGGAGAATATTTGTATATTGAACAACCCCTGTATCCCTGGGATGAAGCCTATTTGTTCATGATGGATGGTGTTTTTGATCTGTTCCTGGATTTGGTTTGCGAGTATTCTATTGAGTATTTTTTGATCAATGTTCATAAGAGAAATTGGTCTGAAGTTCTCTTTCATTGTTGGGTTTTTGTGAGGTATAGTTATCAAAGTGATTGTGGAATCAGAGACTGAGTTTGGCAGTGTTCCTTCTCCTCTTTTGTGGAATAGTTAGAGGAGTATTGGTATTAGATCTTCTTTGAACGTCTGGTAGAATCTGCACTAAAAAACACCTGGGCCTGTTGTTGTTGTTGTTGTTGTTGTTGTTAGGAGACATTTAAGGACTGCTTCCATTTCTTTATTGGTTATATTTGTATCTTTGTTATTGATCTGCTTGTGTTGTGTTGAAAAGGGTCATATTTTAATGACTATGTCAGTGGTTTGGGAGGGTTATTTCATTATTTTTCATGAGAAGTAATGTCAAGTTTTTAAAGGTTTTAAAAGAAAAACACCAAGGCCTGGAATAAGGGCCTTTTCACTGTAAACTAGAGGACAGGGGCAGGCAGCACTGGGAACTTAGAATCCAAGCTGGTGTTCAGGGCCTGCTCATACCCGCAGCCCCCGTGCCACGTGACTGTGAGACTCTTCTACTTGCTTCATCATCGATTAGGCTTTTATAAATTGTGTAAAGGTACTTTTGTATTGTCATTTAAAAAATAGTAAAAGTTTATTCCAGCCATTAAAAAAAAAAAACTTTTAAAATTGTTTACAGGGTCTTAATTTAACTTTGGTAAGTGAATAACATCAGTCTAGAAAATTGTCCATTTCTTTAAGATTTTCCAGTTTTGTAGAGTACATGATTTTGAAGTAAGATATAATGATTCTTCGAATTTTTCTTTTTTTTATGTAGAATATCAATGAGGTTTTATTTTTATTTTCTATCTTTTTTCTTTTTTTTTTTCAATTTTGTTTTGTTTTGTTTTGTTTTGTTTTTCAACACAGGGTTTCTCTGTATAGCCCTGGCTGTCCTGGAACTCACTCTGTAGACCAGGCTGGCCTGGAACTCAGAAATCCGCCTGCCTCTGCCTCCTGAGTGCTGGGATTAAAGGTGTGTGCAACCACGCCTGGCTTTTTCAATTTTTTATTAGGTATTTTCTTCATTTACATTTCAAATGCTATCCTGAAAGTGCCCTATACCCTCCCCACTCCCACTCCTCTATCCACTCACTCCCACTTCTTGGCCCTGGTGTTCCCTTGTACTGGGGCATATAAAATTTGCAATACCAAGGGGCCTCTCTTCCCAAGGACTAGGCTATGTTCTGCTACATATGCAGCTAGAGACATGAGCTCTGGGGGTACTGGTTATTTCATATTGTTGTTCCACCTATGGGGTTGCACACCCCCAACCGGGGATCCATCCCATAATCAGCCACCAATGCAGACACTTTTGCATATGCCAGCAAGAATTTGCTGAAAGGACACTGATATTTTCTTTTTATTAGATATCTACTTTATTTACATTTCAAATTTTATCCCCTTTCCTCATTTGTCCTCCAAACCCCCTTATATCCCATCCCTGCTCCCTGCACACTAACCCACCCACTCCTATTTCCCTATCCTGGCATTCCCCTACACTGGGGCATCAAGCCTTCACAAGACCCAGGATCTCTCCTCTCATTGATGTCCCATGAGGTCATCCTCTGCTACATATGAGGCTGGAGCCTTGAATCCCTCCATGTGTACTCTTTGGCTGGTGGTTTAGTCCCTGGGAGCTCTCGGGTTACTGGTTAGTTCCTATTGTTGTCCCTCCTATGTGGATGCAAATCAGTTCAACTACTTGTGTCTTTTCTCTAGCTCCTTCATTGGGGACCCTGTGCTCAGTACAATGGATGGCTGGGAGCATCTACTTCTGTATTTGTCAGGTACTGGCAGAGCCTCCCAGGAGACAGCTCTATCAGGCTCCTGTCAGCAAGCACTTGTTGGCATCCACAATAGTGTCTGGGTTTGATAACTGTATATGGGATGGATTCCCAGCTGGGACAGTCACTAAATGGCCTTTCTTTTATTTTCTGCTCTAAACTTTATCTCTGTATCTCCTCCCATGGGTATTTTGATCCCCCTTCAAAGAAGACCAAAGGATCTACACTGTGGTCTTACTTCTTTTTGAGCTTCATGTAACCACATGAATGTGAATTGTATCTTGAGTATTCTGAACTTCTAGGCTATTAACCACTTGTCAGTGAGTGCATACCATGTGTGTTCTTTTGTGATGGGTCAATTTTTCCTTTGATATGTATAAAGTGACCTTCCCTAACTCTTTTGACTAATTTTGGTTGAAAGTCTATTTCATTAGATGTTAGAATATGGCTACTCCATCTAGCTTCTTGGGTCTGTTTGCTTTGAATGATTTTTTCCCCAGCCCTTTACTCTGAGGTAATATGTATCTTTATTGCTGAGAGGTGTTTTTTTGTTCTTTTGTTTTTTTGTTTTTTTGTATGCAGCAGAATTATGGATCCTGTTTTCACATCCATTCTCTTAGCCTGTGCCTTTTTATTTGTGAATTGAGTCCATTGATGTTGAAAGATATTAATAACTAGTGATTGTTATTTCTTGTTTTTTTGATATTGGTTGTATTAGTATGTGTGTGCTTCCCTTGTTTTTGCTCTCATGGAATTACTTATTTTCTTTGTATTCTTGTATCCTCTATGGGTTGGAGTTTTCCTTCTTGTATTTCTGTAGGCTGGATTTATAGATAGATATTGATTGAATTTGGATTTTTATTGAAATACATTGTTTTCAATACCTTGGTGATTTAGAGTTCTGCTGGGTATATTAGTCTAGATTGTAGTGAGTTGACCTAATAATGCTTGTATCCTAATGTTAATTTCTAGCCCTTAAAACTGGTTAACCCAAATACAAGAGAGTCTGCACGTGAGACACTGAGTGATCCTGTCCCTATTTAATTGTTATTGGTAAAAAAAATGCCAACAGCCAATAGTTGGACAGAAGAGCTATAGATGGGGTAGGTTCCATGGGCTTGGGTAGAGAAAACCAGAGGAAGGAAGGATTAGGAAGTAGCCATCATGGGATAAAGGAAGAACATGCAGGAGAGGAGAGGAGAGTGACTATGGGAGAGAGAGAAAGAGAGGAGAGTGTGACACTATAGGCTGCCCAACTGGAGCTAAGAGGAGCCAAGCTGAAACATAATAATGTTTCAGGGTTATCATTACAAAAGTAGGTAGACTCTTGCAGCATGGCCCATAGGTAGCTACCGCTGCCCAGTTTTTGTCTGCATAAGGTTATGTGTGTTTTTATCTTGAAACTCAACCACCAAAGGTAGGGGAGAAACCCTGCACATGAATTTTTAATATTTTCTACGACATAGATTGACATTTGTGTATTTTAGAGGTTGAAAGATATCTGTCTGGATCCTTCTAGCTTTTAAAAATCTTTGTAGAGAAGTCAGGTGTAATTCTGATAGCTGTGCCTTTGTCTGTTACCTGGCCTTTGGCCCTTGCTGCTTTAAATATTCTTTCTTTATTTTGTAGATTTTGTGTTTTGTTAATTATGTGCTGAGAGGATTGTCTTTTCTGGTCCAGACAAATTGGTGTTCTATAAACTTCTTGTATGTTTATAAGCATTTATTTCTTTAGGTTGGGAAAGTTTCATCTGTGATTTTGTTGAAAAATATTTTCTTGGCCTTGCAAGTGGGACTGTTTAGCTTCTTCTATTCTTGTTATTCTTAGGCTAGGTCTCTTCACCGTTTCCCAGACTTTCTGGATGTTTTGTGTCAGGATCTTTTTTAAATTTAACATTGACTTTGACTGATGTATGATTTTTTTCTATTATATCTTCTATGCCTAAGATTCACTCTTCCATCTCTGATATTCTCTTTTTGCATTTAAAAATGTGACTTTAATAAGTGTACAGGTCACCTTGTGGAGAATCTGACCAAGATACATAATGTAGGAGATACAAGTGACCACCTGGAGTTTCTACACTTCATTCTGCTTAAAGAATAATTATTAAAGTTGTTTAATATGTGACTTTTCACTTGACATTGTAGAAGTCCTTTATTGTAAAGCTAATCTTTCTGTCCGGTGACATGCAACAGCCATGATGATCATTCTGGACCCCCACTCTGAATAAATTCCATTTCCTCTTGTGACATAGGTTTCCTTCTGTAATTCTGAGGTAATGCTTTTATTATTTCTTTAGAGTCTAGTGGCCCCTGATGCATCAGTAAATGTGGGGACACATTTCCTTTAGCATTCTGTGAAACTACAGAGGAGTGGGAGGGTAGTGCAGCAGATCCCAAAGCTTCTGAGGCACTGAGTTTAGGTTTGTCTCTTCTGTAGGGAATCTTATTAATGGAGCATGTGGATTCACTACCTGTAGAACCCTGGTGGCAGAAGCCATCTTACTGCCCATTGTGACACCCCAAGCAAGGGCAGCTTCCTGGGTGCAAGCAAGCCACAGAAGTATTGGTAGTGGACAGCATGGGGAGGACCTATCTCTGATATTCTTTGGTGATGCATGAATCTATTGTTCTTATTCTCTTCCCTAGATGTTCTATCTACAGAATTCCTTCAGTTTGTGATTTCTTTATTGCTTCTATTTTCACTCTCAGGTCTTTCAGAATTTTATTGATTTCAAGGCTCTGAGATATACTTTCAGCTTCAGGGACTATCAAAGTGAATTACCAGGCGGAGACAAGCAACAAACATCTATGAAGGCCTCCTTGGTAAGCCATATTCTGATCTGTTGAGATATCAATCTGGAGTATGTGGATGTTGGGTGGGGGGATTCAATGGATACTGAATATTCTCTCATTTAATGCAAAATGAAAAATATTGCACTGTCAACCTGAGGTTATGGTCTGGCTTTATGTCTTGTTTATTTTGTCTTTGGTTTCATTTTTATTCTCTCAGTTGCATCTTTTGTACTTTCTGTGTTAATTTGTTTATCTTGGACTTGGGGTAACTGAACAGATAATATTGTCAATAAGACTAGCAAGCCTAATAGCTCTCTAACCTGTTCTAAAAAAAACCTGACAAACTTTACCCTCTTCCTATAGTCAAAGAGGATTGTGATTATCCTATCACCAAGACGGATTTCCAAACATTCTGTGAAACATAATGGCTCACATTTGGGGTTGACTGGCCCTTCTAGGGTATCTTTGATACTCATATCTGAGAATCTGGGCAGTGTTCAATGTTATCCTCCATAAGCTTGGCCACCTAGATCATATTGGATGTATCTTACCTTGGGTTAAAGAATCTTCTAACCAGGGCCCACCTGGATGAAGGTCTGAATGATTCAAACCACATAAAGTGGCCAGGCCCTGATTATTAGTAGAAGGGCTCTTTGAGGACCCAGGAGCCCTCTCTGAAACCTGTTCTACAAGACTCAGGAGGAAGACTCTCTTTTTCATCTTTAACTACCCTCCACAGCTTATCCTGCACCTTTGTTATTACAGTCCCCACTACCATGGCCTTACTCTGTCCTCCTGTCTGTATTTATCCCTACCCTACCACGTAGCTTTTTCTATATCTCCCCCATCTTCTACCTCTGCCCAGCTCTTCTCTGCCACCCACAGCTTTTCTCTTCCCCACATCCACCAGTGGATTCCATATGGCCTTCACATATGCTTGTGCAGGCCAAAAGAGGGTTTCAGACCCCCTGGAACTGGAGTTACAGGTGGTTGTGAATTGACATATAGGTGCGGGTGTAAGAGCCAAAGTTATGTTTTATGTGTGAATTACTGTGCTTAAGAGATCCATAAAGTCCCTTCTAGTTGGTGTCAACACTGGATAACCTTGGGTGCAGAGTTAGCGGACAGCCTTATGGTCCCTAGAGGACTCTCCACACGATCGATCTTAAGATGACTGGTGAGCAGAACACAGCATCAGTTCCAATCCAATTGTGACGGCCCTTGACAGCAGGAACAAGGACACTGGAGCCCTTCTTGACCAGAGGCTCAGGTTCCTTTTGATCAGTTCTGGTTTACCTTGGTTCCAAACAGACCAGAGAGTTCCATGGTCCTAAAAGGAGACAATATTTCCAGGGACTGTAACACGTCCAGGATCTTAGGACAACAGGATCACAGGATAACAGGAGCTGGATCGCACCAGTATTTCAGGGTTTCAGAGGAGCTTGACTGCCGAGAACTCTGACACACCCAGAATCCCAAATTCACAGGAGCCCACAATTAAAGGATCACAGAGAAATCAGGACTCTGAGGAGTCCTGAATCAACTGGGATTATAGAAAGACAGGCTCCGATCAGATATATTGAGGGCAGCAAGCACTTGAGATAATCACATGGCAGGTGGCACTCATAAGATCATAAGCAACAGAAACTAAGGTGACTTGGCATCAACAGAACCAACCTCTCCCACCGTAGCAAGTCCTGGATAGACCATCACACCAAAAAGCAAGACACGGGTCTAAAGTCACTTCTCATGATGATGATGGAGGACTTTAAGAAGGAAATACAGGAAAACACAGGTAAACAGCTGGAAGCGTTTAAAGAGGAAACACAAAAATCCCTTAGAGAGTTACAGGAAGACACAAGCAAACCGGTGATGTAATTGAACAAAACCATTCAGTATTTAAAAATGGAAGTAGAAACAATAAAGAAAACCCACAGGGAGACAACTCTGGAGATAGAAACCATAGGAAAGAAATCAGGAACAATAGATGCGAGCATCAGCAACAGAATACAAGAGATCAAAGAGAGAACCTAAGGTACAGAAGATTCTATAGGGAACATGGCCACAACAATCAAAGAAAAAGCAAAATGCAAAAAGATCTTAACTCAAAACATACAGGAAATCCAGGACACAATGAGAAGACCAAACCTACAGAAATTAGAAGTAGATGAGAAAGAATATTTTCAACTTAAAGGGCCAGCAAATATCTTCAACAAAATTATAGAAGAAAACTTCCCAAGAAAGAGATGCCCATGAACATACAAGAAGCCTACAGAACTCCAAATACACTGGACGAGAAAAGAAATTCCTCCTGACACATAATAATCAGAACAACAAATGCACTAAATAAAAACAGAATATTAAGAGCAGTAAGGGGAAAAGGTGAAGTAAAATATAAAGACATAAAAAATATATAAAGACATGGTTATTAGAATTATTTCAGGCTTCTCACCAAAGACTATGAAAGCCCAAAGATCCTGGACAGGTATTTTACAGACCCTAAGAGAACACAAGTGCCAGCCCAGGCTACTATACCCAGCAAAACTCTCATTTACCATAGACGGAGAAACCAAAGTATTCCACGACAAATTCAAATTCACACAATATCTTTCCATGAATCCAGCCCTTCAAAGGATAATAACAGAAAAACACCAATACAAGGACGGAAACTCTGCCCTAGAGAAAGCAAGAAAGTAATCCTTCAACAAACCTAAAAGAAGACAGCCACAAGAACAGAATCCCAACTCTAAAAACAAAAATGACAGGAAGCAACAATTACTGTTCCTTAATATCGCTTAATAGCAATGGACTCAATTCTCCAATAAAAAGACATAGACTATCAGACTGGCTACACAATCAGGACCCGACATTTTGCTGTCTACAAGAAACACACCTCAGGAAAAACGACAGACACTACCTCAGATTGAAAGGCTGGAAAACAATATTCCAAGCAAACAGCCTGAAGAAAAAAGCTGGGGTAGCCATTCTAATATCGAATAAAATAGACTTTCAACCCAAAATTATCAAAAGAGACAAAGAGGGGCACTTCATACTCATCAAAGGCAAAATCTTCCAAGAGGAACTTTCAATTTTAAATATCTATGCTCCAAATGCAAGGGCAGCCACTTTCATTAAAGAAACTTTAGTAAAGCTTAAAACACACATTGCACCTCACACAATAATAGTGGGAGACTTCAACACCCCACTCTCATCAATGGACAGATCCTGGAAACAGAAACTAAACAGAGATTCAGTCGAACTAACGGAAGCTATGAAACAAATGGACTTAAAAGATATCTACAGAATATTTCATCCAAAAACAAAAGGATATAACTTTTTCTCAGCACCGTTTGGCACCTTCACCAAAATGGATCACATAATTGGCCACAAAACAGCCCTCAACAGATTCAAAAATATTGAAATTGTCCCATGCATCCTATCAGTTCACCATGGACTAAGGCTGCTCTTTAATAACAACATAAGTAGCAGAACACCATCATTCACTTGGAAACTGAACAACATTCTACTCAATGATACTTTGGTCAAGGAAGAAATAAAGAAAGAAATTAAAGACTTTCTAGAGTTTAATGAAAATGAAGCCACAACATACCCAAATTTATGGGACACAATGAAAGCATTCCTGAGACGTAAATTCATAGCTCTGAGNCACCATCAGATCCTTCTACAAAAGGTTATATTAAAAAAAACTGGAAAATCTGGATGAAATGGATAACTTTCTAGACAGATACCAAGTTCCAAAGTTAAACCAGGATCAGATTAATGACCTAAACAGCCCTATATCTCCTAAAGAAATAGAAGCAGTCATTAATAGTCTCCCAACCAAAAAAAGCCCAGGACCAGATGGGGTTAGTGCAGAGTTCTATCAGACCTTCAAAGAAGACCTCGTTCCAGTTCTTCTCAAACTATTCAACAAAATAGAATCTGAAGGTACCCTACCCAATTCATTCTATGAAGCCACAATTACTCTGATACCTAAACCACATAAAGACACAACAAAGATAGAGAACTTCAGAACAATTTCCCTTATGAATTTCGCTGCAAAAATACTCAACAAAATTTTCGCCAACCGAATCCAAGAACACATCAAAATGATCATCCATCATGACCAAGTAGGCTTCATCCCAGGAATGCAGGGATGGTTTAATATATGGAAATCCATCAATGTAATACACTATATAAACAAAAGGACGAACTCAAATTATTGCTCTTTGCAGATGATATGATAGTATATATAAGTGACCCCAAAAACTCCATCAGAGAACTCCTAAACCTGATAAACAGCTTTAGTGCAGTAGCTGGAGATAGAATTAACTCAAACAAATCGATGGCCTTTCTCTATACAAAGGATGAACTGCCTGAGAAAGAGATCAGGGAAACATCACCCTTCACAATAGTCACTAACAATATAAAATATCTTGGTGTGACTCTTATGAAGGAAGTGAAAGATTTGTATGACAAGAACTTCAAGTCTTGAAGAAAGAAATTGAGGAAGATCTCAGAAGATGGAAGGATCTCCCATGCTCATGGATTGGCAGAATCAACATAGTAAAAATGGCTATCGTGCCAAAAGCTATCTACAGATTCAATGCAATCCCCATTAAAATTCCAACTCAATTCTTCAAGGATCTAGAAAAGACAACTAGCAAGTTCATCTAGAATAGCAAAAAACCTAGACTAGCGAAAACTCTTCTCAACAATAAAAGAACCTCTGGTGGAATCACCAACGGACTGGAGTTCGACATGATGTCTCGTTAGCATTGTTTTTGACGTACCATGACCATGTCGTTGTCTGTCCATCTAGTTACCTTATCCTAGCTTCTGGGTCTTTACTTAGGTGTGTGGATACCAGTGGACTAGAAAGACAAGGGAGCCAAAACTATCCAGTGGAAAAAAGACAGCCTTTTCAACAAATGGTGCTGGCAAAACTGGCAGCTATCATGTAGAAGACTAGGAATTGATCCATTCTTATCTCCTTGTACTAAGGTCAAGTTTAAGTGGTTGAAGGACTTCCACATAAAACCAGAGACACTAAACTTATAGAGGAGAAAGTGGGGAAAAGCCTTGATGATATTGGGAACTGGGGAAAAATTCCTGAACAAAACAGCAAAGGCTTGTGCTGGAAGATCAAGACTTGACAAATGGGACCTCATAAAGTTTCAAAGCTTCTGTAAGACAAAAGATACTGTCAACAGGACAAAAGGGCCACCAACAGATTGGGAAAGGATCTTTACCAATCCTAAATCAGATAGGGGACTGATATCCAATATATATAAAGAACTCAAGACGGTGGACACCAGAAAATCAAATATCCCCATTAAAAAGTGGGGCACAGAGTTAAACAAAGAATTCTCAAGTGAGGAATACTGAATGGCTGAGAAGCACTTGAAAAAATGTTCAACATCCTTAATCATCAGGGAAATGCAGATCAATACAACCCTGAGATTCCACCTCACACCAGTAAGAATGGCTAAGATCAAAAATTCAGGTGACAACAGATGCTGGCGTGGATGTGGAGAAAGGGGAACACTCCTCCATTGTTGGTGGGAATGCAAGCTGGTTCAACCACTCTGGAAATCAGTCTGGCGGTTACCCAGAAAATTGGACATAGTACTACCAGAAGATCCTGCAATACCTCTGCTGGGCATCTATCCAGAAGATATTCCATCTGGTAATAAGGACACACGTTCCACTATGTTCATAGCAGCCTTATTCATAATAGCCAGAAACTGAAAAGAACCCAGATGTCCCTCAACAGAGGAATGGATACCAAAAATTTGGCATATTTACACAATGGAGTACTACTCAGCTATTAAAAACAATAAATATATGAAATTCCTATGCAAATGGATGGATCTGGAGGCCATCATCCTGAGTGAAGTAACCCAATCACAAAAGAACTCACATAACATGTACTCACTGATATGTGGATATTAGCCCAGAAACCTAGACTACCCAAGATACAATTTACTAAACACATGAAACTCAAGAAGAAGAAAGATCAAAATATGGACACGTCATCCCTTCCTAGAATTAAGAACAAAGCACACATTGAAAGAGTTAAAGAGAGCATGTGTGAAGCTGAATCCAAAGGATGGACCCAATGACTGCGGCTGCCAGGGATCCATCCCACAATCAGCCACCAAACATAGACACTATAGCATATGCCAGCAAGATAGTGCTGAAAGGGCCCGGATATAGCTGTCTCGGGGAAAACTATACCAATGCCTGGCAAACATGGAGGTGGAAGCTCACAGTCAGCTATTAGATGGAACACAGGGTTCCCAAGAAAGGAGCTAGAGAAAGTACCCAAGGATCTGAAGGGGTCTTCAACCCTATAGGTGGAAGAATAACCATGAACTAACTAGTACTCCCTGAGCTCATGTCTCTAGCTGCATATATAGAAGAGGATGGCCTAGTTGGCCATCATTGGGAAGAGAGGCCCCTTGGTCATGCAGACTTTATATGCCCCAATACAGGGGAACGCCAGGGCTAAGAAATGGGAGCAGGCAGGTAGGGGAGCAGGGCCGGGAGTGGGAGGGTATAGGGAACTTTCTGGATAACACTTGAAATGGAAATGAAGAAAATATCTAATAAAAGTTGGAAAAACAAATAAATAAATAAATAAATAAATAATAAAATTTAAAAAAAAAGAAAGAAAGAAAAAAGAAAAAGAAAATAGGGCTGGTGTTACAGGTCTATAGTGTCAGTTGCTGAGCACTCGGAGGTAGCCAAATTGCAAACTCTAGGTGAACTTGGCCAGCACAGTGAGACCTTAGTTCAAAATAAAATCTAGAAAGAGGCATCTAGAATGATGTCTCAGCTGTTAAGAGCATGTAATGCTCTTTTGAAGATGAGAGTTTGATTTCCAGCCCCCTTGTTAGGCATCTCATATCTGACTGTCACTCTAGTTGCAGGGTGATTTTAAGCCTCTGCTCATCAAGGGCATTTATATTCAAATGTGAGTACACACACACAGCCCAAAACAACAAATCTTAGTTGAGTGGTGGTGGTGCACATCTTTAATCTCAGCACTTGGGAAGCACAGGAAAGCAGACGTCTATGAGTCCAAGGCCACTTGGTCTACAAAGAGAGTTGCAGGATAGCCAAGGATACATAGAGACACTATCTCAGAAACAACAACAACAACAACAACAACAAAAGATACAGTAGCTTATAAAATAGCTCTTCAAAAGGCCCTAGCCACCAAACTTGAACAGATGTGTTATAGCACCCAGGACCCACATGGTGGAAGGAGAGAAACTACTCCAGTCAGTGGGCGTCTGATCTCCATGTATCTTCTGTATGTTATGGCCCCTGAACACACAAACACATTTTTAAAAATGAGTTAATTAATTAATTAATTAATCAACAACCCAAATACTGCTCCTCCTCTCAGTCCCTCCATCACAGAGTCCCTTTCCCTGTTCTCCACTCCCTGTCACCTTTTAGAGGCTACCCCTCCCCCTGACCCTGGCACATTAAGTCTCTGCCGATTTAGGTGCATCCTCTCCCACTGAGGCCAGAGAAGTTGGCCATGAAGACTAAGCTGCCTGACTGCTACATATGTGCTAGGGGCCTCGTTCTAGCCAGTGTATATATTTGGTTAGTGTGTCAGACTCTGAGAACTCCCAGTGGTCCAGGTTTGTTGACTGTGTTGGTCTTTCTCTAGGGTTTCCAATTACTTCAGGGTCTTTAGTCCTTCCCCCAGTTCTTCCATAAGTGTCTCAGACATCTTTTTAATGTTTGGCTGTGGGCACCTGCATCTGTTTCAATCTACACTTTTTTTTGAGATATGTCTCCTTGTGTTGTCCTGGCTCGACTAGAGCTAGCTGTGCAGACAAGGCTGGCTAGCCTTAAACAGAGAGTACAAGGATTAAAGATGTGTACCAGTACATCTGCCTAAAGTTTTTTGTTTTGTTTTGTTTTGTTTGTTTGTTTGTTTGTTTTGGATTTTCGAGACAGGGTTTCTCTGTGTAGCCCTGGCTGTCCTGGAACTCACTTTGTAGACCAGGCTGGCCTCGAACTCAGAAATCCTCCTGCCTCTGCCTCCCGTGTACCACCACGCCCGGCCAAATTCTTTTTTTTTTTTTTAAGATTCATTTATTATTATATCTAACTACACTGTAGCTGTCTTCAGATGTACCAGAAGGGGGCGCCAGATCTCATTATGGATGGTTGTGAGCCACCATGTGGTTGTTGGGATTTGAACTCAGGACCTTCGGAAGAACAGTTGGTGCTCTTAACCTCCGAGCCATCTCTCCAGACCTCTGCCTAAAGTTATAAAAATAACTAAAGTTTCTTTACAAAACAGAGATGAGTAGGGGAGTGCTCCATAAACATTCTAAGCACAAGATTGAATCCACAGTACTCCCAAATATAAATAAAATAAATCTCTTTTTGTGGTCACTGGACATCAAAGTTGTTTGCAGGAATACCCAGAACTTAAAAACCATGTCATTCAGGTGGGACACCTTACAAGCTTGAAAATTTTAAATCGTTATCAGCCGGGTGTGGTGGCGCACGCCTTTAATCCCAGCACTCGGGAGGCAGAGGCAGGTGGATTTCTGAGTTCGAGGCCAGCCTGGTCTACAAAGTGAGTTCCAGGACAGCCAGAGCTACACAGAGAAACCCTGTTTCGAAAAACCAAACCAAAAAAAAAAAAATTTTTTTTTCTTTTCTTAAAAAAATGTGTAGGAAGCTGGCAGCTCTGAGCTGCAAAAACACAGCCCAAGCTCTGAGCAACGAAAACGCAGCCCGAGCTCTGAGCAGGGAAAACACAGCCCGAGCTCTGAGCGAGCTCTGAGTGGCGAAGCACTGCCCGAGCTCTGACCAGCAAAGCTGCCCGGGCTCTGGCAAGCCTCCGGCTCCCTGCCATTCAAGATGGCGGGGGGACCGGCAGGCGGCCAGGGAGGAGAGCCTAGTGCACATGCACAGCTCTCTTCAGGCCCTCCTCAAGCAATAGCCCCTCCCGAACTGGCAATATGCTAATGAGGTGTATCTTGGTGCACCAATCCGCAACCACTAAGAAACCCTCTCCCCTTCCCTGGGAGAGTATAAAAGAAGCAGCTCTGCTGCTGTCCAGTGTCCTGGGAATCTACTATCAAGGTGCTCCAGAATAAAGCTGACTGAGAAGATCCCGGTGGTGGCGTGTCTTTCTTGCTGGTGGAGGGAGGCGCGTCTCAAGTGGTGCTGAGAACCGGGGAACCGAAGAAGATCTTCGTAGGAACTGAACTCTTCAGGAACCGAGGAAGATCTTCGTGGGAACTGAACTCTTCAGGAACCGAAGAAGATCTTCGTGGGAACTGAACTCTTCAGGAACTGAGGAAGATCTTCGTGGGAATTGAACTCTTCAGGAACCAAAGAAGATCTTCGTGGGAACTGAACTCTTCAGGAACCGAAAGAAGACCTTCGTGGGAACTGAACTCTTCAGGAACCGAAGAAGATCTTCATGGGATCAGAACTCATCAGCTATGGAGCGGTGGTACTGGTAAACTTCCCAGAATATTTTAGAGAAGTGATGCTTTCCTATATTGTTGATCCACTTGGGATTGGTGTGGCCATTTTAATTGTCTTAACAGCCCTCCAAATACTGTTAGAAAAGCAGAGTGGTAAAGACAAAACAGCAAAAGGGAGGCTAGAACCTACTCTTAAAATTAAGGGGGAACAAGAAAAGAGGATTTACCCCTCTCTCAAGGAATTGCAGCTTTCCAACCTCAACTCCTCTTCGGAAGAAGAGGTGGATGAGGAGGCTGTTAAAAATGAGAGGGAGCGATACCACCTAGATGATAAAGGGTATCAGCTCAAAAATAAAGCAAGAAAAGGTCAGAAGATAGACCTCAGTAAAAGGGTCCCTGTAAACTCTCCTGTGGCTCAAGTACCATCTGCTCCTCCTTATAATCCAAGTGATGAGGGAGTGAAGCTTAGTGGAGGGAAACACTCAGGAAGATCATTTAATCCAGAGGTATGGCGAGAGATTATCCTATCCTTCCCAGTCTATGCCAATGATCAAGGGGGACGTTATTATCAATCCCTTGATTTCAAAACCATTAAATCCATAGCAGAATCAGTTTGTACATATGGAGTAGCTGCAGCCTTTACTATAGCACAGGTAGAGACATTGACAGCATATTGTCTCACCCCATCTGATTGGAATAACCTGGCGCGAGCCTGCTTATCACCAGGACAATATTTAGAGTGGAAAACTTAGCTATGAGTTTGCAAATCAGCAGGCATCCGCAAACTTGGCCACCAGACGTGAATCTTCTGTGCCTGAGATTCTCTCTTCTATCTCTTGTATTCTGTTGCTGATGCTCATATCTATAGTTCCTGATTTTTTCCTATGGTTTCTATCTCCAGGGTTATCTCCTTTGGGGTTTTCTTAATTGTTTCTACTTCCATTTTTAGGTCCTGGATGGCTTTGTTCAATTCTATCACCTGTTTGGTATTGTTTTCCTGTAACTATCTAAGTTGTATATCTGTGTTTTCCTGTATTTCCTTCTTATAGTCCTCCATCATCATCATGACAAGTTACTTTAGATCCATGTCCTGCTTTTCCGGTGTGATGTTGTATCTAGGATTTGATGTGGTGGGTGAGTTTGGATCTGGTGATACTAAGTAACCTTGGTTTCTGTTGCTTCTTTTCTTATGCTTGCCTCCTGCCATGTCTGCCCAAGGAGATCTGGCATTGGTGCAGACCAGAAGGTACCCGCTGCCCTGGTCTGTCCCTTTATATATGTCCCAGCTGTGGTCTTGAGTTCCAAGAGAGTGGATTGGAACAGATGTTGTGTTCTGCTGCTCACCTGTGGTCCCAATATAGGTTGGGGAGTCCCGTAGGGAACTCGGGAGAGTGCACAGCACCTGCGCCTGAGACCGGAGCTGGTGCAGGGAAGACCTGAAGGGAGCCACTGTCCTGCCCTGGGTCTTTATCTATCTCCAGCTGCTGTCTCAAGTCCCACGCAATTGGATTGGAACAGATGTTGTGTTCCGCTGTTCACCTGTGGTCCCAAGATAGCTTGGGGAGTCCTATAGGGACCGTGTGACAGTGCACAGCGCCTGTGCCTGAGACCGGAGCTGGTGCAGGGTGGACCAGAAGGGCCATCTTCCTTTTCTGTGTTCCAGCAGATTGTGGGTCTCATTATTAGAAGAAAGTAGATTGGCTGCATAAATGAATACAATCCAGCCTCTGATTACCCCATGATTGAACATGCCAAGTTTTCCTTATTTCCTTCATCCTCTGTCCACCTGGTAGCCTGTAAATACCAAGTGAGTGCTCTATCAATAGCTCCATCCTCCACCTTTCTTCTACATTTCCTTTTGAGAAAGTTTCTTCCAAAACTTCTCAGGCTGGAATAGAGATCACTTTATTGCTAAAACATTGATTTGACTGGTTGAAAGTAGTAGACTCAAATAACTCTATGACCCTAATTCTGTATAATCAGGTAGAAGAAATACAAGAATAAATATTTTTCTGTTAGTCACTTTTCTATTTCTGTGATGAAACACTATGACCAAGGTTATAGAAATAGGAAAGTATATTTTAGATAATTGTTCCAAGGGGTAAGAGTACAAGATGTAAGATCTGAGGCATGGTATCATGAGCATGAAGCTGAGTGCTTATGTCTTCATAAACAAATGTGAAACAGAGCAAACTGGGCCATATCAGAGCCTACCACAGCACTATAATAGGAAAAAAAAAAAAAAAAAAAACAACTGCCAGTTTGAGAGTTAATGGACATCTATCCCAGTAAATAGAGTTGACAAAGACAACGCTATCACTTTGGAGTCTCCATATGCTTGAATACAAATATGTATGAGCTCCTTAACCTCCACATAATGCAAATTGAAGACATGCATGCTGGAATATGTACACATGCAATAATATAATCAGTATAATAAAAATAGCTAGGACCAGGTTGGAAAGCCTGTGTGGTGCATGCGTATTATACATGTTTGTTGGGGTCCGGAATGTCTGTGGTCCCCCCATAATCAGACTGAGTTCCCCGGAAGACAGACAGGGCCTGGAATGAGACTAGCGTGGGAGGAAAAAAAATGGACGCCAAGACGAATCACTCCATTCAAAGCGTCTAATTTTATTTAGGGTTCTTTCTTGGTTTTAGGAAGGAAGGCCCTGCCCCCAGTCAGTTCTGTGCAGGTGCCTGGAATTTGGTGCGAAGCCTGAAGTACTGTGGGATGTCCCAGCTGTAGGCAGGTGAACTGGGCAGAGCCAGGGTCCAGGGCACTCTGGAATGTCTAGGCATGTCCCATCCTGGAGAGGCACAGAGACAGACAGCAGGCACAGAGACAGACAGCAGGGCACCAGAGTAGCTCAGGTGTGATTTAGCAAGACAATGAAAGCCAGACTTGGCTGAAGAACCACACTGCCTGTGGCTTCCTATGGCTGCTCTGCACTCAGCCTGGAACAGGCTGGTGGGGGAGGGAGATTACACATGTTAATATACAAACAGACATCATGAAGCCAACCCCACTGGCATACTCATTATCTCACATGGATATGGGCAATGCAATAAAAGGAAACTTTGGAGAAGATTTTAGCAGCAGAGATGTATATGGGAGAGAGATGTTATTTCCATGCAGAAACAAAAAGGGACACTTTTAAAATGATGCTCCCAATAGAAGTATTTTGACTGTTACAGAGGCTATTAATATACCTATGGTATATGAGTAGGAGAGGTAGATCAATAGTTAAAAGTACTGGTTATTCTACCATAGGTACTGAGATCAATTCTCAGCCCTCAGAATTTAGCTCTCAACCCTCAATGACTAGTCTCATGCCATTGAAAGCCTACTTATGCAGAAAAGCACCCATATATAAAGTACATGAATAATTAAATAGTAATATGGTTATAACTTAGGTACGCAGATGGACTACGGGAGCTACTGGGCCTATACCTTTTTTGTAAAGTCTTAATATCCAGTTGTGCATTTATTTTAGTATATGTGTGTCTGAGTGTGTGTGTGTGTGTGTGTGTGTGTGTGTGTGAGTGTGTGTGTATGTGTGTGCTACAAACTCCACGTTGACATCAGAGAACAACTTGATATATTAGTTACCTTTTTAAATCATCTGGTTTATATTGCTCAAATTCACATCAAATTGTTGGGGGCAATCACATTTAACCATTTAACCCTTGAGTTGGCACTGCACTTTTGCTTTGATCCTGTTAATTTTCAGTTTCTTATCTCTTACACATTGTGCTTTTTGGATCAAAGTTTGATCAAACACAGCTAGAGGACCCTGGGAGAGAGAAAACACTCTGCTGCTGAGTTATAAAGGGTCAAAGAGGTAAGCATTATTCTTTTTCTTTTTTTTTTAAAGATTTATTTTATTATATGTAAGTACACTGTAGCTGACCTCAGACACTCCAGAAGAGGGCGCCAGATCTCGTTACGGATGGTTGTGAGCCACCATGTGGATGCTGGGATTTGAACTTATCACCTTCGGAAGAGCAGTCGGGTGCTCTTACCCGCTGAGCCATCTCACCAGCCAGGTAAGCATTATTCTTATAGTTACCACGCAGATTCTCCCAACCTTACTCCATGTTAAAGCCTGCACCCTCAGTGTCCTCATTCAACATTCTCTGTCAGTATTAGTCTAATGAAGAGTTCCAAGGAACAGGTTTGCTTTCTCAATTACCCTGCTTCAGGTTAGTTAGTTCCAAGATTAATCCTCTTTATTCTTGTCTTTCTATGTGTATGTTAGAACAACACAAAGGACTTTTTCTGCATGCTATGCTGGTATACAGTTGTACATGTATAAATGTTTCTGTGTTAGGACTGGAGAAATAATTCAGTTGATAGGAGCCTTTGCTGAGCTAACATAAGTTTTCAAGTTTCAATTTAATTTAAAGATATTCAGATTTATATATTTTCTGTAAATTTCAGAAACTTTATTTTTGCTTAAACTGAATATACTCCCAATGTACGTAGACCTACCACATTATTAATCCCAGTATATCTACTGAGAATATCTAGAATGCTTCTGTTTTTTTGCAATTTTGAATGCTGTAGTAGTGAAAATGATTGGGAAATACCTTTATCTGTTTCCTGATACATATATACATAAACAGGATATGTCTGTGTCATATGCATCTGTCAACTTTAAAAATCTTCCATACAGCTGTGCATAAGAAGTGAATGAATGTACTTGTTTACACTGACACATTTTTCATTTTTTTTTATTAAATGCACTGAAGAATAAATGGTTGTCCTTTTCCCATGTTTCATCAGCATTTTTCTATTTTTCCTTCATAGAGGCAATTTAAACTGTGTTAAAATGAAATCCCAAAGTATTTTAAATTTTAATTTCTATTATGAAAAGTATGGTGAACACATTAGTTGCCACATATGTTCCTATTGTGGAAAGCCTTCTGTTATTATTATTGTTGTTGTTGTTGTTGTTGTTGTTGTTGTTATTTTAGCTTTGATTGATTGATTGATTGATTGATTGATTGATTGATTGATTGATTGATTGATTTTCAGTCCAGGTCTCACTATGTAGTCCTGACTGAGTTGCAGTTCACTCTGTAGCCTAGGATATCCCAGAAAACACAGAGCTGGGCAATCTACTGCTCCCCAAATCCTGGAATTCAATACATATATCACCAAGCCTGGCTCATCAGCTTATAAACTGACTGATAGACAGTTTAGATTTATTTCAGTGTATGTATAAACATTTACCATTGTCCCCATGAGAGAACCTCATATGCCCTAACCAAGAAGTTTTTTCATGGTATTAATGTAGGTTCCAGAAACATGGAGAAATCAATTCATCTAGGGAGGGGATCCATTTCAAGTTAGTTATGTTGGTATTACCTCTTGAGTGGTTTAGCCTAGAGAATCTTCCTCAACAACTGAATATACAATATTAATATGCAAATTGAATGGAATACAAGAAAGGAGAACATTTAATATGAGGTGTTGTAAGTGAGCCTCTGGTGAATGATGATATATATACACTGGGCATATTGAACAAGCACTGTATTCTAGTACTTTCACGAGGAAGGTAGAAAAATAAGGAATCAATATATTTTTGGCTATAAAACCAGTTGTAGAATAGTCTAGGTCATAGGAGATTCTCTCCAAATAAACAAAACCAAAAATATTCCAATGAATAAAATTAAACATGTGCATGCACACACACACACACACACACACACACACACACACACACACCCCAAAACGCCAGTGAGATGGCTCAGCCGATTAAGAGTGATTGCTACCAAGATGGGTGACCCAAATTTACTCCCCCTAAACCTCATGGTATAAGGAGAGAACTGGTTATGCTAATTGATTTCTGACATCCACAAGAGAACTATGGCACCTGAACACACACACACACACACACACACACACACACACACACACACTACAATGTACATATAAGCAAATAATAAATTTTAATAAAACTATAGGGACATTAAGGAGATAAAACCTCTCTTGCCTTCCCAAAAACATATTGTGTAATATATTTATTGAATTTTATATACAGAGTTGTTTGGCCTGACTGATCATCTATGCAATGTGTGCTTGCAGAGTTCTTATAGGATGGAAGAGTGTGTGTAATCCCATAATACTAAAGTTTCACATTGTTGTGACCCTCTATGTAGGATCTGAAAGTTGAACCCTGGTCAGCAGAAAGATCCAAAATTGTTCTTTTTTTTTTTTTTCTTTCCTCTCTTTATTAGATATTTTCTTCATTTACATTTCACATGTTATCCAGAAATTTTCCCTTACCCTCCCGCGTCACCGCCCTGCTCCCCTACCCACCCCCTCCCACGTAATGGCCCTGGCATTCCCCTGTTCTGGGGCATATAGAGTCTGTATGACCAAGGGGCCTCTCCTCCCAATGATGGCCAACTAGGCCATCTTCTTCTATATATGCAGCTAGAGACATGAGAGCAGGGGGAACTAGTTAGTTCATGTTATTCTTCCACCTAGAGGGTTGAAGACCCCTTCTGCTCCTTGGGTACTTTCTCTAGCTCCTACCTTGGGAGTCCTGTGTTCCAGCATATGCTATAGTGTTTATTTTGGTGGCTGATTATGGGAGGGATCCCTGGAAGCCGCCGTTACTGGTTGGTCCATCCTTTTGATTCAGCT
>LR751964.1:0-32163 GCA_902729485.2 Mus minutoides | reverse complement strand
GAAGGGAGCGTCTGTCTTGTCCTGGGCCTTTCTCAATCTCCTGCTGTTGTCTCAGGTCGCTTGAGATTGGGCTGGAACAGATGCTGAGTTCAGCTGCTCACCAGTGGTCCTTAGATTGTTAGGAGAGTCTTGCTGGAAACCTGGGTGGGTGCACGGTACCCAGGCCTTGCGCCCTGCGCAGTGGTCCGGAGATCGCTGGTAGAGCTGGAAACGTAGGTGGGTGCGTGGTACCCCGGCCTTGCGGCCTGCTCTGGAGCTGAGTGGTGTGGGCCTGAAGAGAAGGGGTCCGCTCTCCGCCCTCCACCTGTCTATCTCCCGCTGCAGACTCAAGTCCCACGAGTTTGGACAGTGGTCCGGAGATTGCAGTGGTCCGGAGATCGCTGGGAGAGCTGGAAACCTGGGTGGGTGCACTGCACCCAGGCCTTGCGCCCTGCGCTGGAGCGGAGCAGTGTGGGCCGGAAGGGAAGGAGTCTGCTCTCCGCCCTCTGCCTGTCTATCTCCCGCTGCAGACTCAAGTCCCACGAGTTTGGACGGTGGTCCGGAGATCGCTGGGAGAGCTGGAAACCTGGGTGGGTGCACGGCCCCCAGGCCTTGCGCCCTGCGCTGGAGCGGAGCGGTGTGGGCCGGAAGGGAAGGGGTCTGCTCTCCGCCCTCAGCCTATCTCCCGCTGCAGATTCAAGTCCCACGAGATTGGACTGGAACAGATGTGTGTTCCTCTTACCGGTGGTCCGGATCGCTGGGAGAGCTGGAAACCTGGGTGGGTGCACGGCCCCCAGGCCTTGCGCCCTGCGCTGGAGCAGAGCGGTGTGGGCCAGAAGGGAAGGAAGCTGCTCTCCGCCCTCCGCCTGTCTATCTCCCGCTGCAGACTCAAGTCCCACGAGTTCGGACTGGAACAGATGTGTGTTCCTCTTACCAGTGGTCCGGAGATCGCTCCCAAAATTGTTCTTAACTACAGGACAATCGCGGCAGGCTCTACTTTTAAAAAGAAGCAAGAAAGAAAGAAAAAAGAGAAAAGAAAGATAGAGAAAGGAAGGAAGGAAGGAAGGAAGGAAGGAAGGAAGGAAGGAAGGAAGGAAGGAAGGGAGAGAGAGAGAGAGAGAGAGAGAAAGGAAAGAAAAATGTAAAGAAAGCCTATATGATATTCAAATATCAGGAACAATAAGCCATGGCAGAAAAACACTAGACAATTTAGAATGCCTTCCTAGATTATGTATGACCTTATGCCTCACATTGTCTCAGGAGCACATAGCATTGAAACTATGCATTATCCTTCAACATTCAATGGGAACTTGCCCAGGTACATGCTGTCTAGCTTAGGACATGAATCCTCATATGTTCGATTGTGAACATTCTGTATGTTATGTTCCAACACCAAGTATTTGCATGCCTGCAAATACTTGCAGGGTTTGCATGCCTGCACTTTGTGGTAGATATTTCTGAAGGCTATTTTCCTGATTAATGATTGATGTGAGATGGGTCAGGACAATAATGTTAGAGGTATGAGCACTGGGGAGCTGATCCTGCATCATATAATTAAGAAGACTGAGGAAGACCTAAGAACAAGCCAAGAAGAAATGATCTTCCATGGTCTCTGAACATTTCTCTTGAGACATGATCTTCACTGCTTGTCTTAGTCAGGGTTTGTATGCCTGCACAAAAAAATCATGACCAAGAAGCAAGTTTGGGCACAAGGGTTTATTCAGACTATACTTCCACATTGCTGTTCATCAACAAAGGATGACAGGATAGAAACTCACACCACAAGGCAGGAACTTGGAGCCAGGAGCTGACAAAGAGACCATGGAGGGTTGCTGCTTACTGAATTGCTTTTCCTGGCTTTTAAAGCTTGCTTTCTTGTAGAACCCAAGAATAGCACCACCCCAAATGTGCCCTCCCTCTCTTGATCACTAATTGAGAAAATGTCTTACAGCTGGATATCATTGGAGGCATTTTCTCCAGGGAGGATCCTTTCTCTGAGGTAACTCCAGTTTGTGTCAAGTTGACACACAAAACTAATCAGTACACTGCTATATGCTTAGACTGCAAGTTCTATTTAATGTAGATGAAGTAGTTCTCACTAGAAACCTGTAATTTCAGTTTCTCTTAGCTCCAGAAAAAAGGATTTCCTGAAGAAGGAAAGAAAATTCTCCCCCAGGATGGTAAAGGGGAGAAGGCTTGTTACCCTGTTTCAAGTCATGCTAGACATGTCTGATCAGACACTAGAGGTTTTGGTATTATTCTTTCTTTTTTTTCATGATTTTTTATTTCACTTTACCATAAGAAGTAGTATACCTGGAAATTTTTAGGACATATATAGATTTTTGTACTTATTTGTAAATATCTGTGGGTGTTTTTGATCTTCTTTTTGTCCTGCTTCAGTTATTGTCTTGAATTTTTGCACCAATTTACCTCCAGGATGTATTTACTTTTTATTATTATTATTATTTTCTTTATTTACATTTCAAATGCCCTCCTAAAAGTTCCCTATACCCTCCCCCCGCCCTGCTCCCCTACCCACCCACTCCCACTTCTTGGCCCTGGCATTCCCCCATACTGGGGCATATACAGTTTGTAAGACGAAGGGTACTCTCTTCACAATGATGGCCAACTAGGCCATCTTCTGGTACATATGCATCTAGAGAAACGAGCTCTGGGGGTACTGGTTAGTTCATATTGTTATTCCATCTATAGTGTTGCAGACCCCTTCAGCTCCTTGTGTACTTTCTCTAGCTCCTCCATTAGGGCCCTGTGTCCCATCCTATAGATGACTGTGAGCATCCACTTCTGTATTTGCAAGGGACTGTCAAAGCCTCACAGGAGACAGCTATATCAGGGTCCTTTCAGGAAAATATTGCTGTCATATGCAATAGTGTCTGGTTTGGTGGCTGATTATGGGATGGATCCCCAGGTGGGGTAGTCTCTGAATGGTCCATCCTTTCATCTTAGCTCCAATCTTTGTCTCTGTAACTCCTTTCTGGGGTGTTTTGTTCTCTATTCTAAGAAAGAATGAAGTATCCATACTTTAGTCTTCGTTCTTCTTGATTTTCTTTTGTTTTGCAAATTGTATCTTGGGTATTCTAGGTTTCTGGGCTAATATTCATTTATCAATGAGTACATATCAGGTAACTTCTTTTGTGATTGGGTTACCTCACTAAGGATGATATCCTCCAGAAATATCCATTTGCCCAAGAATTTCATAAATTCATTGTTTTTAATAGCCGAGTAGTACTCCATTTTGTAAATGTTCCACATTTTCTGTATCCATTCCTCTGTTGAGGGACATCTGGGTTATTTCCAGCTTCTGGCTACTGTATATGAGGGTGCTATGAACATAGTGGAGTAAGTGTCCTTATTATCAGTTTGAACATCTTCTGACTATATGCCCAATAAAGGTATTGCTGGAATTTCTGGTAGTACTATGTCCAATTTTCTGAGGAACTTCCAGACTGATTCAGGATAGATTTATAAGGTATAACAAATGCCTTCCTTCCCAAGCTGTTTTTGGCCAGGGTGTTTATCACAGAAGTGGAAAGCAAACTTAGACATGTAATATAGAACTATGGACTCCAATATTTACACATGGTGGCTTCTAAGGTTTGGTCAATAGTTTAAAGGTCATATTACATTTGATCAATTCTGCTTTGGAAACAAAATGACATGAGAGCAATAGACAAAGTTAGGGATGTAGCTCAGGGGTAAAAAGTTTATCTAGAATCCAGGCATCTCTGAATTTCATCCTCAGAGTCATATAAATAGTAGGTTGAGACAGATGAATCAGTTAGTAGCTCAAGGTCACTCTGGGTTACACAGTGAGTTTGTGTTCAGCTGTGGTCACATTAAAACCTGCAAAAACAAAATCTATATAGGCAATTGTGTGTACATATATGTATGGTTATGTATGAGTACATGTGTGATAGATAGCATATGTAGTGTTTATTCATGGATGTATGTGTGTTAACATGTTTGGCTATGTCTGCTCATATGTGTATGACTGAGTAGCATGTACACATGTGTGTTTATGTGCCTTCAGACATATACACATAATGCTATCGCTTATGTTGAGGATGGAGGTTGAAGTGGAACAACTTCCTCATTCAATCTTTTCCTTATTTTTTGAAAAAGTCTGTTTCCTCAAGGCATCCAAAGATCACTGTTTTTCCTATGCTGGAATCCCCGGGAGTCCCTGTAATCTGCCTCTCTCCATTCCTCTACCATAGTTCAGAGGTTACAGGCTTTTAGAACAATTTCTGAATTTAATGTGAGTGCTGAGCTGTAAAATCAGCTTCTAATTTATTCCTCAGCAAGCATTACACACATGGGTTGAACTTACTGACTCAATTAGCCAAGGTAAATACATTAACAAAAATCAATAACATATATTAATTAAACATTTTTGAAAATTTTTGAATTTTTGAAAATTATTTCATTTATTTACCTTCTAAATTTTGCCCCCATCCTGCTCCTGCACCCAAAGTCCTTCATCCCATTCTCCCTTCCTAGTGCCACTGAGAGTGTACTCCCCCACCCACCCAACCACTCCCACTAACTCAACCACCCCACATACCCCCCCCCCCAGTGTGTTCTCTCACCTGGGGCATCAAGCCTCTATAGGATTAGGCACATGCACTCCCACTGAGACCAGACAAGACATTCTTCTACTACATATGTGCAGGGGGCCACAGACCATGTATGCTCTTCTTGGTGGCTTTGTCTCTGGGAGCACCCAGGAGACCAGGGAAATTGACACTGTTGGTCTTCCTATGGGGTTACCACCCCCTTCAGCTCCTTCAATCCTTCCCTTAACTCTTCCATAGGGGTCCCCATCCTCAGTCCAATGGTTGGCTATAAGTATCTGCATCTGTCTGAATTAGTTGCTGGTATAGCTTACCAAAGGACATCCATGCTATGCTCCTGTCTGCAACATAACATAGCATCAGTAATATTGTCAGGGTTTGGTGCCCACATATGGAATGAATTCCAATTTGGGCTGATCACCGGCTGATTTCATTCAGTTTCTGCTTCATTTTTTCCCATGCATTTCTTCTAGACAGGAATAATTCTGGGTCAAAAAAATTGAAAGTGGGTCAGTCACCCCATCCCACAACTGGAGGCCCTGTTTATCTACTGGAGGTAGTCTCTTCAGGTTCATTTTCCCCATTGTTGAGTATTTCACTTAAGGTCCTCACCATTGAGTCCTGGTAGCCTTTAACATCCCAGGTCTCTGGGACATTATAGTGGTTCCCCCATTCCCCTTCCTGATCAACTGCATGAAAATTCCCTCGTTTGTCTGTCTAGACTTCTCTTAGTCTGCTCCCATGCCTGATCCTGCCCCCTTCTTCCCTCCAATTCCCTTCTCCCACTCAGGTCCCTCCCTCCTTTTTCCTCCCATGATTATTTGGTTTCTTTCTCTAAGTGAGATTGAAGCATCCTGACTTGGGACTTCCTTCTTGTTAATCTTCTTACAGTTGTAGGTTGTATCATGGGTATTCTGTACATTTTGACTAATATCCACTTATAAATTAGTTCATACTATTCAGGACCTTTTGGGCCTGGGCTAACCCCCTTAAAATGATATTTTTTAATGCTATCTATTTGCCTGCAAAATTCATGATGACCTTGTTTTGATAGCTGAATAATATTTCATTGTGTATATAAACTACATTTTTTTGTATCCATTCTTAGGTAGAAGGATATCTGAATACAGGTACTAAGAATATAGTGGAACACATGCCCTTGTGGTATGGTGGGACATATTTTCGGTATATATCCAGGAACAGTATAACTGGGTCTTCAGGTAGAAGTATTTACAATTATCTGAGGAACTGCCAGATTGATTTCCAGAGTAGTTGTACCAGTTTGCAATTCCATGAGCAATGGAAGAGTGTTCCTCTTTCTCCTCATCATTGCAGGTATGTGCTGTCAATTGGGTTTTCGATTTTAAGCATTCTCATTGGTGTAATGTGGAATAAGAAAGGGGGTTTTGATTCACATTTTTCTGATAACTAAGAACATTGATCATTTCTTTAAGTGCTTCTAGGCCATTCAAGATTCCTCTGTTGAGAATTCTGTTTAGTTCTTTATGTCATTTTTAATTGGGTTATTTGGTTTTTGAGTCTAACTTCTTGAGTTCTTTATATATTTTGGATATTAGACCTCTATCACATTTAGTGAAACTCTTTTCCCAATCTGTACTTAGCCATTTAGTTCTATTGGCATTGTCATTTGCCTTACAGAAGGCAGTTTCATGAAGCACCATTTGTCAATTGTTGATCTTAGAGCCTAATCCATTAGTATTCCACTTAGGATAATTTCCCCTTTGCCAATGTGATCAAGGCTAGTTCCTACTCTCTCTTCTGTTAGATTTATGGATCCTGGTTTTATGTTGATTTCCTTGATCCACTTAGACTTGAGGTTTGTGCAAGGTGATAAATATGGAACAATATGAATTCTTCTACTTGCAGACTACCAGTTAGACCAGCACCAATTGTTGAAGATGATTTTGTTTTCCTACTGTATGGTTTTGAGTTCTTTGTCAAAGGTCAAGTGTCCATAGGTGTGTGTTATAATTTATGGTTCCTAAATTCTAGTCCATTGATTGACCTTTCTGTCTCTGTACCAATACCATGCAGTTTTTTTGTTTGTTTGTTTGTTTTAAACACTATTGCTCTGTAGTAGAGATTGAAGTCTGGTATGGGGATTCCTCCAGAAATTCTTTTATTGTTGAGAAATATTTTCACTATTCTGGGGTTGTTTTAGTTTTCCATAAGTAGTTGAGCACTGTTCTTCCCATGTCTGTGAAGAATTATGTTGGAGTTTGATGGGGATTGCATTGCACATGTAGATTGATTTTGGTAGAATGGCCATTTTTCCTACATTAATCATACCAATCCGTGAACCTGGGTAATCGTTCCATCTTCTGAGATTGTTGATCTTTTTCTTCATGGACTTCAGGTCTTTGTCATATATATCTTCACTTGCTTGGTTAGAGTTACACTAAGATATTTCATATTAATCATGATTATTATGAAGGATGTTGTTTTCATGATTTCTTTTCCATCCCATTTATAATTTGTATAAAGGAACCTACTGATTTGTTTGAGTTAATTTTATATCCATCCACTTTGCTGAAGTTGCTAATCAGCCATATGTGTTCTCTGATCGAATTTTGGGGGTCACATATATACTATCATCTCATCTGCAAATAGTGATATCTTGACTTCTTACTTTCCAGTATATCCCCTTGATATCCTTTTGTTTTCTAATTGTTCTAACTAAAACTTCAAGTACTATATTGAATAGATAGGGAGAGAATGGGCAGCTTTGTCTTGTCCCAGATTTTAGTCGGGTTCCTTTAATTTCTCTCCATTTAACATGATCTTGGCTGTTAGTTTGCAGTATATTGCTTTAATTATGTATATGTATGTGCAATGAATTCCTGGTCTTTCCAACACTTTTAACATGAAGGAGCATTGTATTTTGTTAAAGGCGTTTATCGCATCTCATGTGAAAATATTGTGATTCCTTTTCTTTTTTTATTAGATATTTTCTTTATTTACATTTCAAATATTATCCCCTGTCCTAGTTTCCCCTCTGAAAATCCCATATCCCATCCCCCTTTGCACTGTTCCCCAATCCACCCACTCCTGATTTCTGGCCCTGGCATTCCCCTATACTGGGGTATAGAACCATCACAGGACCAAGAGCCTCTCCTCCCATGGATGACTGACTAAGCCTTCCTCTGCTACATATGCAGCTAAAGCCATGAGTTCCACCATGTGTTTTCTTTGATTGGTGGTTTAGTTCCAGGGAGTTCAGGGATACAGGTTAGTTCATATTGTTGTTTCTCCTATGGATCTGCAAATCCCTTCAGCTCTGTGGGTCCTTTCTCTATCTACTTCATTGGGCACTCTGTGCTACATCCAATGTATGATTGTGAGCATCCACTTCTGTATTAGTCAGGCACTGGCAAAGCCTCTCAGGAGACAGCTTTATCAGGCTCCTGTCAGCATGATCTTGTTCACATCTGCAATATTGTCTGGGTTTGGTGGTTGTTTATGGGATGGATTCCCAGGTGGGGCAGTCTGTGGATGGTCATTCCTTGTGCCTCTACTCTGAACTTTGTCTCTGTAATTTCTTCCATGGATATTTTGTTACCCCTTGAAGAAGAATTTAAGTATCCACACTTTGTTCTTCCTTCTTGCGATTCATGTGTTTTGTAAATTGCATCTCAGTTATTCTGAGCTTCTGGGCTAATATACACTTATCAGTAAGTGCATATAATTTGTGTTCTTTAGTATCACTCAGGATGATATTCTCCAGATCCATCAATTTGTATAAGAATTTCATAAATTCATTGTTTTTAATAGCTGCATCTAATCAACTGTGTAAATGTACCACCTTTTTTCTATGTATTTCTCTGTTTAGGTACATCTGGGTTCTTTCAAGCCTTTGGATATTCTAATTAAGGCTGCTATGAACATAGTGGAGCATGTGTTCTTATTACATGTTGGTGCATCTTATATACACCAGAGTGGTATTTCTGGGTCCTTGGGTAGCCAAACTGATTTCCAGAGTGGTTGTACCATCTTGCAGTCCCAACAGCAATCAAGAATAGGAGTGTTCCTCTTTTTCCACATCCTCACCAACTTCTGCTGTCACCTGAGTTTCTGAACATAGCCATTCTCAATGGTGTGTGGGGAAATCTCAGGGTTGTTTTGATTCCATATAAGTTTTATAGCTATAGTTCTTAAGTTCATTCAACTTTAAATCAAAGATTTTGACACTTCCAGAAGTTCTTTTATTGTACAATATTAGCTCTCCTGCCTTTTTTTTTTTTAACCACGGGAAGCTGAATATTGTTCATTTCAATTCTGTGAAGAATTTTCTTGGTATTGTGATGGGAATTACTTTGAGGCCATAGATTTTTGTAAAATACTCTTTTTGACTATGTAAGTTCTACCACTATGTGAGCTAAATCTACCAGAGTGGTTAATTCTACCACTCTGGTACCTTCTTAAATTTTCTTCCTAAGAAACTTATTGTCATACAAGTCTACCACTTGTTTGGTTGGAGTTACACTATGATATCTTTTATTATTTGTTGCTATTTGAAAGATTTTGTTTCTCAACATATTTCTCATTTTTGTATTGTAAGGCTAATAATTACTTTTATATTTTAGATAATCTAGTATCCAACTCCTTCATTAAAGGTGTGTTCAAGCTTCTGAAATTTTGGGGTAGAAATATTCTACTTGCTTATATATACAATGATTTCATCTGAGAATATCAAGTCAATGAATCGTTCCTTTTGAATTAATACTGACTTGATCTACTTTCAGTGTCTATTTTATCTAGCTTGAACTTTAACTATTATGTTTTATAGATATAAATGAAATAGACATCTTTTTTGTTTTTTTCCTACATTTACTGAAACATGTTCAGTTTTTCATCTATTAAATTTGATATAGGATATAGTCTTAGTTGAAATTACCTTTAATTTTAGGTGTGTTCCTTGTATCCCTGATCTCTCCAAGATTTTTATATGAATGCATGTTGGACTTAACCAAAGGTTTATCATAACCTAAAGATATGATCATGTGTGTTTTTCTTTCAGTTTGTTTATATGGTGGGTTATATTGACATACATTCATATTTTGAAGCATCTCTGTATTGGTAGTATGAAACCAACTTGATCACATTAAATGACCTTTCAGAATTGATTTTTAATTTTGTTTGTATTTTGTTGAGTATATTTACAACAATAATGAGGGAAATTGATGTGTAAAGTTCTTTATTGATTTTTTTTGTATGGTTTGCTTAACAGGGTAATAATTGTCATATAAACAACATTATGAAATACTGTCAGCCCTGTAATCGTTATGGGAGGTTCCTGATTTCCACAGAACATGTTTGCTTTACAGGGTAATAATTGTCATATAAACAACATTATGAAATACTGTCAGCCCTGTAATCATTATGGGAGATTCCTGATTTCCACAGAACATGTTTTAGGATTTAAATGATGCAGGGGAAATCATTAGTGATTAAAGTGTCTCTGAATTTCATTGTTGGTGAAATTCTCACAACTTTTATTCACTTCTTTGTGCCTGTTTAGTGCCTTTACTTTCATGCATGACAGACTGTAAAAATTGAAAGCCATGGAACCACTTTTCTTCTTTAGTTGTTTTGGTCTTAAAATTTATATCACAGGAGAAGTCAAACTATCACGTGTAACAAACTATCACATGGGATCTGATGTTGACCCAGGGTCACAGCTATGATTTTGCTGGAATTTTAGGACCAGCTTTCATTTTTTCCATTATGTTTCAGACATAAAATACCATGAAAATTATAAGCTAGTATGGACATACAAGATAGTGTGTAATGTGGCTCTTTAGCATGCAGGATTGACTGTGTTCAGTCAATTGCTTCACACATCTGTAGGCAGTAAAATCAGAAATTCAAGATTGTGCTGGGACACAAGTTGATTAGAAATAAGACAAAGCCATTAAATTAATCGTATGAAATCAAATAAAAATTTCTTTGGGAGTGGTATATGTATATAGCCTTTTGAATTTGTAATGATTAAGTCTCCATCACTTCTTGCTACAACGTTATGCATGCTGAGGGTGTGCATTATTAGAGTATGTTAGAGACAGTCACATTCAATCACAAAAAGTGAACAGGAAGCTCAGCCTTGGGGGCCTTACAATGGCCTCTGCTGGAGCATGGGAGATAAGGGCTCTCACAAAGAGATACATGCAAATCAAGACAAAGCAGGTTTTAGACTCTGACATGGGCAGAGACAAAATGATAAGAATGCCTTGTTCTTCACACATCCCAACAACTTGTACAGTGCCTTTTACTTGTCTTGAAATGTTAAACTTTTAAAATTTACAAAGTTACACTTAAACCAAAGAAAATTTCATGGAAATCCTCTCCATTCCCATTGCAGAATACAGAAACCAATCTGAATTCTAAGATGTGAATCTTTTCATCACAGGAATTCACATTTAAATACTATTTTTTCGAATGTATAGGGTACATTGTCTTTCTTCCCATTCTTCTGGTGCAACAATGATTCAACTGCTATTCATGAAGTAACATTGTCCATCCTCATTAAATCTGCAAATATTGTTTTTTTAGATCCCTCTCCCTTGCACTGGACATAACCTATTGTTATTAATTTGTATTCAGATCTGGGGAATCTTCAGGCTTGGTTTCTGAGTAAAGAAAAGATCTACTAGTTTTGACAAAATTAGAAACAACTAGAATGTCTGGATATGAACTGTTAGGGTTGTCCTTTCCAATGTCAAGTGGCATCTGGGAGTACGTTTATTAAATCTTTTTTTTAAATTTGAGTTCTATGATGACCTATAACTTAGAAAAATATATTTAGTATTGTATAGTGTGGGCATTCCAAATCAACAGGGAGAAAACCTGACTTCCTTTATGTATTTGTTATTTTTTCTGTTGATATAAACTAAATCCAGCATATTCATTGTTCTAGGCAATGTTCTTCAACTGAGGCACACTTCAGCCCCTCACTGTGGGAAAGCAGTTGATGCTCTACATATAACCAGACTCCAACCCCCTTTTTGCTATATTCCATGTTAAGGTCCTTCAATGATTTATGTGCTCTTGTGAATTACATAAAATTATTTCTGCTTCCACCAACTATGCTGAAATTCTAGGATCTCGTCTATGTTATTTACTGATAACCTACATTGACCCACACTCACCCGTACACACACACACACACACACACACACACACACACACACACACACACACAAATATGAATTTGTAATTAAACAGTGTTTAAAAACAATTCAATTTAGTCTTACTTAGATACATATTTGTTTAGTATTGACCAGTAGGTTTTGGATAAGCCAGGTGAAGAGGTACATGGGAACAATTGGTTTTTTTAACAGGAAGCAGCTACTATTGCTAGAGGGAACACAGAAATATAGAAGAAGTATTTTCTCAAGATTAACTGACTGGAAATCCTACATAGTAGAAGTTGTATACTAATGTATGAGTTCTTCCTTAAAATCCTATTTAGTAGTGGCTGTCTGATATTGTATAGTTCTTCCCATTTTGCTTTAACTTACTTGACAGAGCTTCAAGTAATTTGTAAAACTTGATGGAGATAAGTCACTAAAGATAAATCACTGAGTTCTGTGGCTGGCTTAGCTATTTTTCTTAAGTACAGAGGAAAGTATTCTCTCTGTCCCTGTATCTGTCTCTGTCTTTGTCTGTCTCTGTCAGACTGTGTGTTTGTCTGTCTGTCTCCCATCTCCCTCCCTCCCCACCTCCCTCTCTTGTAGGAAGGGTCATGCTATATATCCTAAGTTGGCTTTGAACTTGTGATCTACCTGTCTCAAGTGTTGGTGTTACAGTGTGACTATGACATCTGGCTTCTTCTGGAAGAAAAAAATCTTAAATGGTTTTGAAACAAAATATTTGCTTACTGATTAAGCCACTTGTAATTTAGTTTCCCTCATCTCAGAGTTCTCTCAACTTTCATTTATAACTCAGAACTCCCATTTAATCCTTCCAAAGGCACTCTTTCCTTTTTTAATGTTGCAACCTGAAAATATTAAAGTTTGTAGATGATTTAAAAAAAGAATAACTGACTAGAGAGTATATTCTTGGTACAGTGATGTCTACCTGAAGATGAGTTATTGTACACATACACACACACACACACACACACACACACACACACACACACCACAAAAATAAACAAAAACTCTCATGTGTTTTATTTATATTATGTCTATTTGACATGGGCTAGTATGAAATGGTAACGGTATGTATGAATTGTGAAAATACCTCCTCTTGACCTGTCAGCAATCAAGTATAGAGGGTATTTTTGTGACTATTAATAGATATGGTAGCACACAGGGCAGTATGGCAGTTGCCAAATCTAGGTACATGGTCATGTGTTGTACAGTAAACCAAGTTTTGCAAGCCATGAGGAGCAATCCATGAATCCAAAATCTTCCATGGCCTCTTCAAGTCTAAGAAGACATTTTTTCATTGCTCTTAAGAGCTGACTCTCCTTGTACTAGGGTCAAGTCTAAGTGGTTGAAGGATCTCCACATAAAACCAGAGACACGGAAACTTATAGAGGAGAAAGTGGGGAAAAGCCTCGAAGATATGGGCACTGGGGAAAAATTCCTGAATAGAACAGCAATGGCTTGTGCTGTAAGATCAAGAATTGACAAATGGGACCTCATTAAGTTGCAAAGCTTCTGTAAGACAAAAGATACTGTCGATAAGACAAAAGGGCCACCAACCGATTGGGAAAGGATCTTTACCAATCCTAAATCAGATAGGGGACTGATATCCAATATATATAAAGAACTCAAGAAGGTGGACACCAGAAAATCAAATATCCCCATTAAAAAGTGGGGCACAGAGTTAAACAAAGAATTCTCAACTGAGGAATACCGAATAGCGGAGAAGCACTTGAAAAGATGTTCAACATCCTTAATCATCAGGGAAATGCAGATCAAAACAACCCTGAGCTTCCACCTCACACCAGTAAGAATGGCTAAGATAAAAAATTCAGGTGACAACAGATGCTGGCGTGGATGTGGAGAAAGGGGAACACTTCTCCATTGTTGGTGGGAATGCAAGCTGGTTCAACCACTCTGGAAATCATTCTGGCGGCTCCTCAGAAAATTGGACATAGTACTACTGGAAGATCCTGCAATACCCCTACTGGGCATATGTCCAGAAGATATTCCATCTGGTAATAAGGACACATGTTCCACTATGTTCATAGCAGCCTTATTCATAATAACCAGAAACTGGAAAGAACCCAGATGTCCCTCAACAGAGGAATAGATACAAAAAATTTGGTATATTTACACAATGGAGTACTACTCAGCTATTAAAAACAATAAATATATGAAATTCCTAGGCAAATGGATGGATCTGGAGGCCATCATCCTGAGTGAAGTAACCCAATCACAAAAGAACTCACATAATATGTACTCACTGATATGTGGATATTAGCCCAGAAACCTAGACTACCCAAGATACAATTTACTAAACACATGATACTCAAGAAGAAGGAAGATCAAAATGTGGACACGTCACCCCTTCCTAGAATTAAGAACAAAGCACACATTGAAGGAGTTACAGAGATCAAGTGTGAAGCTGAATTCAAAGGTTGGACCCAATGACTGCGGCTACCAGGGATCCATCCCACAATCAGCTACCAATCATAGACACTATAGCATATGCCAGCAAGATAGTGCTGAAAGGGCCCGGATATAGCTGTCTCGTGGGAGACTATACCAATGCCTGGCAAACATGGAGGTGGAAGCTTACAGTCAGGTATTAGATGGAACACAGGGTTCCCAAGAAGAAGGAGCTATAGAAAGTACCCAAGGAGCTGAAGGGGTCTTCAACCCTATAGGTGGAAGAAGAACATGAAGTAACTAGTACCCCTGAGCTCATATCTCTAGCTACATATATAGAAGAGGATGGCCTAGTTGGCCATCATTGGGAAGAGAGGCCCCTTGGTCATGCAGACTTTATATGCCCCATTACAAGGGAACGCCAGGGCCAAGATGTGGGAGCGGGTGGGTAGGGGAACAGGGCCGGGAGGGGGGAGGGTATAGGGAACTTTCTGGATAACACTTGAAATGTAAATGAAGAAATTATCTAATAAATGTTGAAAAAAAAAAAAAAAAGAGCTGACTCTCAGTAGCGTCTACTATGTACCAAGTGTGTTTACTAAATATACAATTGTTTTCAGTAGAAATTTATTTCAGATTTTGGAAAATTGACATACTCCTCTTTTGGAGAGAGGATACACACACACACACACACACACACTATCTTGGGATGCTCATATAGACATGTGTATTATAATGTTTTCTGCCCTATAAAAGCTGTTCTTAGTAACTGTGAGAAAAGCTTGAACAGATGAAGAAGTATTCAGTGGCACTCAGACAAGTTTTATTTTCATCTTCCACCATTGGTGATGTTCCATTGTCATTCTCTATTTATTGTCTTCTGATTCTTAACCTAACACCCCTCTCTGACCTGATGGACTGAAACCAAAATAAACCATTCACCGAGAGGTTTTGGTCATGTTGATATTAATTGCAGCAAAAGACAAACTAGGACATGTAACATAGAGACTTGGAAACTAATGTTGACAGTGGTTGGCATATCCAGAATCCTATAGTAGAAAAATGTAATATCCTTTCTCAAGTTTTCCTTTGCACTCAATTTCTCAAAGGAAGAAAAGAAAAAAATAGTTTTGATGTCAAAATGTGCATTCTTGTATATAAAATCCACACTCACATATGTGTCTAAAAAATCAATATTAATTAGTAAATGAATGAGTAAGTGAATGAATCAATAAGTTAATGAAGATTTTTTTATAAATCCCAAACACTATTTCAAACAAAACACAGCAGAACAACCAGGAATTCTCTGAGTTGAGATACCTTTTAAGAACTTCATCAAAGTGCAGAGCTTATATCAAAACTAAAGCCAACAACAATCATCATACAAGTTCTCTGGGTTGTGGTAGTGTTTCTATTTTTAAGAAATAAGGTGCATACATTATTAATTTCTATGTATAATACTATGACAAAAATGTAACAATATCTGTTTGTCTTCAACAGCAACTTGATTTCTTAATCAATGAGGCAGAAACACTGATCATTGTGTCTTCACTATAAATTTGAGACTCAAAGCACCTGTGTGCATCTCCAACAGAAGAAGTCAAACAGATAAATACCCAAAGCTCGTGATCATGACAGATAACTTTCTGTGGATAGAAGGGATACCATTCCCTCCAGTTTACTTCTCACCAGAAATCATAAGAGAAGGATGTGACAGGTTTGTGCTAAGGGATGAAGACACACTCATAGTGACTTATCCAAAATCAGGTATGTGGAATCTTTCTTCTCTTCTGGTCAAGGATTGAAGCAAGGATTTTGTGCTTGCTAAGCAACTACTTTTCATTCGGCTGTATCTAAAGTACCCAATCATATCAGGAATTAGGAAAGGGAAATATCAACTCCAGAACTAGGGCAGTGTCTTTATGCACTCAAAGAATAAAGGCAACCTCCTTCTACCTAGCTGTGCTCTGTATCTTGAGGGTAACAACACTTCCAATTCAAGCAGACAGATCCCGTGTGATAGTGTGATATGGCAAAGTGACAGCTCAGGAGAACATAGAAAGAATTAGTAGAGTCCATATCTACAGATGCAGAGGTAAAGTGTGATTTTCAAGGTCTGTGTTTAATGAAGATGTGGGCCTATAAAGAAATAACTTGTAAAATGATTATTTTTAATGTAAGTGTAACCAGTGAAGTAATCCAGTGACTGTATTTCTTTTTCTAACGATAGTCCTCAATAATCACACAAGAACCAAATTTACTTCAAGCTACATCATTAGCTGAGCAGTTAAATGGAATACCTAATCTGTATACCTCCCAGTCAGTTCCCATGATTCTTGCATATTTTGTTGGATCTGGCACCTACAGCATTAAGTGTGTTTCCATGATTTCAGTGGACGACTTCCATATGGCTCTAATTAGTCTATCTTACTGGATAATCAGAAATATTCTCTCTCTCTCTCTCTCTCTCTCTCTCTCTCTCTCTCTCTCTCCCTCATGACCCAGCTTATTCTCACTTCTGAAAACCCATTGAATTATCAGCATTTATTGACAAGTGAGATAATAAATGTTAAGAATTATTTATACAATCTTGAGAAAAGACATTCTTAGTGTAAGAATTACAATGCCATACCCAGATTTAAACAAGATATATGCACATTTGAATAACACATGGGTAAACTTTACACAGTGTACAAAAAATTATGCATTCAGTAGTGCAAGAAACCAGTTCTAAATGGAAACAAATTGAAGGGATGTGCGGTTGATAAATACATAACAATTAGAGAGCAGGGTTTGGAACAAGGCCTGGCAAATTTGAGAAACTACAAGGACATGGAAGGGAGTTAAGAGTTGATAGCATTTCACAATATACAAAATTGTGAGGACAGTAGTATGGGGGTTAGATAAGATTATAATCAAGTCCAATAGGAATAATTTAAAGAAATATTTGTGAACCAGCAAGAAAGATCAGTGTTTAAGAGCACTGAGTGCTATTTCAGAGGAACAAATTGTCTGATTGCCACTTCGTTTGCACAAACTATGCAGTCCTCAGTTTACTCACCACCATCTTGTTGCCTACCTTACATAGAATACATATGCAACACAAACATATCCAGACATCTAATTGAAAATATAATATAATATAATATAAGGGCTAGAGAAATGTGTCGGGAGTTCAGAGAACTAGCTTATCTTGTAGAACACACTGCACTTACAGTAGATTTCACATGAATCATCAACTCCAGTTGAAAATGATCAGATATCTGTTCTCATCTCTGAAGTTCTGTCACATATGGTAAATATATGTACACCCAGGCACAAATAAACATACACATAAAATAAAATTAATAAATATTTATGTGTCAAATTCAGTTAAAATAGCTTTTGAAGTGAAATTTAGCTGTATATGCCTAAACATCTAGCAACTGAGTGTCAAGGAGACCTAGAATTACAAACCATTCTGTGTTCTATGAAAATCACCATGTGACCTAAAGATAACCATT
The DNA here is from genome assembly GCA_902729485.2 of Mus minutoides. NCBI lineage: Eukaryota > Metazoa > Chordata > Mammalia > Rodentia > Muridae > Mus > Mus minutoides. The sequence goes on along the minus strand of LR751964.1, from coordinate 14,505 downwards.
GACAACAGCAGTGATATGCATGGTATAACCTAGTGCAGACTTTTTTTTTTTAGACATATGGCATTCCTAGAGCTAATGATGAAGCTCATTTTGTAGAGGGCTTCTCGAATATGGACTTGCTCAATTTCTAGAAGAGGTTAAACTGGTCAGAGTTTTACATTTACAGAAATTCTACAATTAAGTATGTGGAGGAAAGGAGAAATTCAACATAAATAGTGCCTACATTGAGAGTTCCATGGAAGCCAAATTTATATAATACAGCATGTGTAACAGAAAGAAAAAGAGGGAGAGGGAAAGAGAGAGAGAGAGAGAGAGAGAGAGAGTAAGATATGGAGGACTATAATTTCTTCTTGGAACTGTCTACAATGCTAGTTTTATATTTTTATGAGTTCTGTTGAAATAACTTACCAGTTTTCCTTTTCATTCAGGAACCCACTGGTTGAATGAAATTGTCTGCTTGATTCAGACTAAGGGAGATCCCACATGGGTCCAATCTACATTTGCTAATGAGCGCATGCCATGGATAGAATTTGAAAATAACTATAGAGTACTAAACAGCAAGGAGGGGCCACGTCTCATGGCCTCTCACCTCCCAATCCAACTCTTTCCAAAGTCTTTCTTTAGTTCTAAGGCAAAGGTCAGTGCTGAAGTGTCCAGATCAGTTTGGCCAATACTTATAAACTCTTTTATTTTATTTTTGTTTTAAATTATGTATATGCATATGTAGGTACTTATATGTACACAAACTCTGCAGATTCTTGAGAACCAGAAGATAGTGCCAACTTTTCTAGAACTGGAGTTATTCTTCATTATGAGATGCCTTGTAGGAGTGCTGGGAAATGGTCCAGATCTTCTATAATAGCAGCACCTTTTTTACTCACTGGATCATTGCTGTGAACATTTATGTGCCTACTTTTCCTACTCTTGTCATGGGAAATTGTTGAAGTACTCCTATATAACTAGAGTTGTTCTGCCACATTGTTAAATTTCTTACTTTATTTGTTGCTTTGGGTGTTTTCTGTGAATTTCAGGTTTTAATTGATAGTGCTTTATAAATCACAATTAGACAACATGGTTGAACAAATATCAAACCTAGAGAATCTATGGAAGATTTCATCCCAATAAATTGGTGATGTGGAAAATTAGTAGTATACTTTCACAACCACATTTTGAATAACAAATACTTTTTTGTGTGTGCACCCATGCATGTACACATGTGTGTGATTATTTAGGATGTGTCCTTGCATGTGTATGTGTATTTCTGTGCTGACGTAATCCTCATCTGTGGATGATGGAAGTAGATGTAGGACAACTTCCTTAAGCACTCTCTTCTTTACATTTTTGAGAGTGTGTCATCCCTCAAGACACTCAGTTCTCATTGACGCTGGTAGTCTACCTAACTAGTAAAGTCCTATTATCTGCCTCTCTTCAACCCTCTCCTAGCTTCTACAACTTGCACAGAAAGAGATTTACTAACTGAGATATTTCACTAGATCACAAATAGCCAAGGTTCATGCATTTATATAACTTAATAACTCATTTAGATAATCTTATTCATTTTTAGTTTTATATATATATATATATATATATATATATATATATATATATATATGTAATTTGATACTAAGTTAATATTTTTAAAATATATTTAGTGAACTTACATTCAATTACTACTCTCATGTGAATCAAAACACCACTATTAATTTTGTTCATTTCCTAAACCATGTATTCATATATCAGAGTTTAAATGCTCTAGATTGCTATAAGTAAGAACTGTTGTTATATCCACCAAGTCCAGACACCTGCTGAGATTAAAAGCATCCAATTACTGTATGTGACTAAGAAAGAATCATAAGAATTAATCAGGGATACTGAGATCTAATACAACATGGTTCATTATTAGAAGTGCAATCGGGATGTGTTACAGGAGAATTTTGTATATATATAAAGTGAAACAAATATTTATAAAATCCATTTAAGTTTTGAAAGCTTATTAAAGATTTACTCTAGTAAATCTAGTGGGCAGAATAAAGAATGATCATATTCTTGACTCACTGTTAGAACATTGCAACATTTGATAGAAATTTAGCATAGTAATTTGTTTAATATACAAAGTAACCAACTGTTAAGAGACCATAGTGTGGCTGGTAACTTGGTACATGACTAGATCCTTATATTGGGATGTATTGGAAAGATAAATGCTTCAGCTCACTTCTGTGGCATACTTGAGAACTCTCTATACTATATAAGATCTTGTAACACAAAACATGCATGATTGTACACACACACACACACACACACACACACACACACACACACACACACACACATTCACCAATATGGGAAATCCATCAATATATAGAGGGGATATTATCAAATTATTTTAGAAATTAAAATGAAAGCATTGAAAATTGAGTGCACAAGTTCTCATTGCCTCACTTTATATTGAAGGTTATTTATCTCATCAGAAATCCCAGAGATGTCCTTGTGTCAGGCTATCACTACTTCAATGCTGTAAAACATGAAAAGGAACAAGTGCCATGGGAAATATATTTTGAGAACTTTATGCAAGGAAAATGTAAGTATGCTGTGTTTTGTTGATAGGGGAATGTCAATCTTTAGATAGGTCTGGGCCCATTCAGAACTCTGTGAAACAACAGCTTATGTACCACATCACCACGGCATATGAGGAGATTGGGTGAGTTACAGGACTGCAGTCTATCCTTGGATTTCCTCATGATTAAACAGTACATACATTCCTCAATTTCTGTTATTTAATTATATACAGGAGCACACACATGCCAAGCAATTCTCTTTCACCAGCTACAACCCCAGCACTACCATCTACTTCTTGCTTTGAAAGAGGGACTCACTATGAATCCCAGGTTAAACTTGAACTTACTCTGCAGATATATCCCAGATTTGTCCAGATGAATCTTTAATTGAACCAGATAAATGAAGGACTATAAATATTCCTAAACTAATATCTTTTTGATACATTTAACACTTTGCTCACTCTTGTGCTTAAGAATTAAAATATGTAAGATAAAAATAATATGGACCATAAAGAGAGGGCTCAGTAGTAAAGAGTGCTTCCCACACAACCATAAGGGCCTGAGTAAAAATCATACCACCCATCCTATAAGCTGGATGTGATCTCACAAACACATTTGAACTGAGGCTAGAGGATCAGAAAAGAGAGGTAGGAGGGTGCTGGTTGTTGTTAGCTGTTTTTCTGTTGCTTGTGACAAATAGCTTAGCTGAGACAACTTATATAAACATTTTAATTTGGGGTAATCGTCCCAGAGAGATGAGTGTCCATGCTGGGAGAACTGAGCATCAGAAGCAAGAAGCTGAAACTTACTTCCATGAGCAAAAACCATTAATGATGTATAACTCATTGGATGTGGTTATGTGTTTTAAAACCTCAAAGCCCATCCCAATTGTCATTCTTACTCCAGCAAGGCCAATCCTTCAAATTCTCCCCAAACAACATTACCAACTATATGCGAGTATCAAAACATCTGAGACTATTGGAGCCATCACATTTGGGGTTTCTGGTTACAGCATGGATGAAAAATCCAAGAAATGAACTTATGAAAAGATACTTCCACATAGGAATGAGACTAAGATCCATAAACTGAACACACCACTTACTTTTCCATCTTCTTCCCAGTTTACACAGGCAACAACATCCATTCACACAAAGACAACACATGTGGCCATACACTATATATAGCAAGAATTAGTAAAATACTGTTTTTACCAAAAGAGTAATATAGAATTAAACATTTCTGAAAACAGTAAAGTAGAACCAAACATGACAAAGGACAGTATATGTGTAACAGAATGTGATGGTTTGTATATGATTAGCAACACCATTAGGAGTTGTGTCTTGGTATAGTTTGACACTGTGGGAGACAAATACAGAGGTGAATGCTCTCAGCCAACCATTAGATTGAGGACAGGGTCCACAATGGATGAGTTAGAGAAAAGACTGAAGAAGCTGATGGGGTTTGCAACCCCATAGAAAGAACAAATTTATCAACCAACCAGGCCGCCCAGAGCTCCCAAGGACTAAGTCACCAACCAAGTAGTACACATGGAGGGAACTATAGCTCCAGCCACACATGTGGCAGAGGATGCCCTTGTCAGGCATCAATATGGAGGAGAGGCTGTTGATCCTGTGAAGGCTCAATGGATGTTCCAGTGTAGGGGAATTTGAGGGTGGGGAGGCAAAAGTGTATAGGTGTGTAGGGAGATACCCTCATAGAAGCAGGGGAGGGATTATGGGATAGGGTTTGGGGGGGCAGGAAAGGGGATAACGTTTGAAATGTAAATACAGAAAATATCCAATTAAAAATATAATTGAATGCAGCCTTCAAATTCCTTGGGTTAATCTATGAAAACAAAACCAAAAACAAAAACCTCATCTTAGCTTTCTGGGAGTCAGTCTTCCCCTAGAGGCCTTCTAATGAAGATGTAGAACTTTCAACTCCTCTTGCACAATGTTGGCCTGAAACCTGTCATGCTACTGCCTTGATGATAGAGGAGTGAAATTCTGAACCTGTAAGCCAGCCCTAATTAAATATTGTCCATATAAGAGTTGCTTTGGTCATGGTATCTATTCAAGTCAGTAAAATCCTAAGAGATAGAATTAGGCTAGGAAAAATAATTATCTGAAGGAGATGTAGAAACACCTCAGCCTTTAAGAGTGCAGACTACTCTTGTAGAGGACAAAACAGAGTCCAAAACCCATGATGGATGCTTCAAAGTGTCTGATAACTCCAGCTGTATGATTCATGTAAAAGCCTCATGGGGTTCATTATTTCTGGTAGCACGCACATATACAGGAGCACAGAAAAGCTTAGTGGACAGAATAGGTCAATTTTCTGAGTTAAAAGAGCCTATCTGAGTAGCAAAAATTGAAAACAGTTGAGAAAGTCACCTGTTGTCAGCTTGGACCTCCTTACACATGCATGATCTTGTAGCATACTGAAACACACATACATGTGCACACCAATCATGTCACCATGCAAGAAATTTATCAGAAACACACACACACACAAAAGGTTGGGAATAAGTTAGCAGAATGAAACTTTCTTCTCAGAATCAGCTGAGTTACTTCTCCAGAAAGAATTATTAAATGCATAGGATGCTCATTATTCTGCTATTGAAATGCCTAGTTTTACACACACACATACACCTGCTGCTGTCACCTGCTTTTACCTTTTTTATAACACCCTGTCCCTTATTTCTGTGAGATCTAGAAAATACTGAGATTGACATCATAATTTTCCCTTATATATCTATGTGTGTAATCTGTATAACACTGTACGTATAATATGCATAGTATATATAATTTATATGTAAAATACCACTTGTGAGTATGCATTCATGCAGTGGACTCTCTGAGAAGGAAGACACACTTAATTGTTTATGCAATGTAATTCTTAGGTACTATGTTCATGTCATCACACTTGGCAACATGCATCTTTAAACGCTGAGCTATCTATCAGGCAATAGACACCTATTGTATATTTTTAACCTCTATGTTCTGGCCTCTTCTGTACAGCATATTTTGGATCATGGTTTGAGCATGCATGTGGCTGGATATCCCTGAGGAAAAGAGAAAACATCCTAGTGCTAAGTTATGAAGAGCTGAAAAAGGTAACCATCATTTCTATAGTCACTGCCGTACCTCCTATCATCTGACTCCATGTAACAGTCCCTGTTACTCAGTGTACCCAGTACACTTGGATGTCAATGCTTGGTTCACTAAGAACCACAAGGTTTACTTACGCTCATTCCACTAGTCTGCTTCTACAGGCTCCTTTACAATCTCCAGGTTCCTTTTCAGGACTTTCTAGTTGTAACAACCAACCTAAATTAATTTTCTTATGTGTTAAGGTGCTACACAAACCTCTACTTGTATTTTCAAATATAAATATTTCTGTGATGATGCTAGGGAAGTTTGCCCATTTGGTAAGTACACTTCATTTGCCAGCCATTGAATCAGAGTTGAATTACCCAGAACTGAGAGAAAAGGCCAAGCATGATTTTGTATGATTGGAAATTCTTCACTGGAACTGCATATATAGGTAGAGAGTTAGAACTCTGAGGTGAGTCTGACAAAAAGTGAGTGCAGGTGAGAGTGAGAGTGAGAGAGAGAGAGAGAGAGAGAGAGAGAAAGAACAAGAGAGAGATAGAGATAGATAGATAGATAGAGAGAGAGAGAGAGAGAGAGAGAGAGACTTTAGGTTCTGTAAGACATGTTCTTTAGAGTATAAGAGATTGGTTGGGAAGAAAAGTTGAGCTTCACTGGACTCTGCATGTTCATCTGTAAGAAACTTGTCTCAAAAATAAGCCAAAAATGTATTTCCATAAAACAAGGAGACAAATCAAACCAAACTAAACAAAAGACAAAACAAACAAACAACAATAACAAAAAGCCTTAGTGCACATTCATCTCAAGCACCCCCACATACTCAAGCACCCCATCACATACACATGCACACAATCTTACAAACACACAAATATCTAACACACACACACACACACACACACACACACATTTCAGGACACACAATGATGCCCATTAGCCAGCATGCAAATTCATTTGGTCTCACTCATAGTTATTCTCCAGTCTCAGCTTCCTACCTCCTGACAGTCATGGTTCTCCCATAACTCAATGACTGACTCTGTCAGGTCTTCCTGTGCTTCTTCTTGTGGAGTTTTGTCTTAGATTTAGGGTCTCCTGGATCCAGAGTAGTCTCCAATTTACTTTGTGTGATTAGGTACCCTTGAACTCTCCATTCTCCCTGTAACTCCAAAGTGCTGTGAATTTGTGGTTATGCATCAATATGCCAGAGTCCTTAACAAAACTTTTTTACATTTGTTTACCTCTTCATTGATAATATATATGCATGGATATATGTGTGTGTTTGTGTGTGAACTCACATATGTATGTGATAAATCATGGAACACAAATTACTAAAGATTTATTTTATTCATTTAATATTATATATATTTTTTGATGCTCTATCTATATAACAGTGATGGTGCTGGTACTAACTGTGTAAACCAGACTTGTCTCAAACTCAGAGAAATGTGACTGCTTTTGTTTCCAAAGTCCTGAGATTACAAGCCTACATGACCAAATGATTGATTTAACTTGTGAGTAGGGTTCAGGAAAGTGTTAGTACTTGCAGAGTCCAGACAAGGAGATGAATTCTCGAGTTAGAGTATCAACCAGTTATGAGCTAATTTATGAGAGTTATTGAAACAAAATCCAGACTTCCTTCAATGGGGTATTGTTGAGCCATTCCTTCAGCCCTCATACGCTTTCAAACAATGTCTGAATGTATGTGAGTTTGTGTGTGTGTGTGTGTGTGTGTGTGAGTCTCTGTTTCTATGTGTCTCTGTAACTGATGGAATGTGTATGAACTCTTCTATATTTGTTGTCATTGTGCACATGTGGAGGTCAGAGGACAAGTGGTGATGTTACTTCTCACTTTTGCTTCCTCTTCCTGGAGCTTTTTCCATATTTCCAAAACTCATTTCCTCTAATTATTACTTTCATTCTCTATTCTTCTCCTTCTCTTTCACCCTTCTCAATTCCTGTTATTTTGTTGTTCAGGTTCAAATCCCACTGGTATTTTTGTTTTCTTTCAGGATACAAGAAATGCCATCAAGATCTGTGAATTCCTGGGACAGAATGTGGAATCAGGGGAACTAGAATTAGTTTTAAAGAACAGCTCTTTTCAGATCATGAAAAAAAGAATGAAGTCTCAGCCTCATTTCTCAAATATAGAAAAAGATGTATTCCTTCTGAGAAAAGGTAGAGAATACTGTATTTCTGAGGTGTATATGAATACACATGGGATTTCTTGTGATTGGGACAGGAAGATGACACCAAGTTGGTTTTATGTGTTACCTTATTTAATTTATTTATTCATTTCCTTCTTTCTTTGTTAATATGCATGGGTATATGTATGGTGTGCATACATGATCACAAGTGTTGTGATGCATCCTTGTACAGGTGTGTGTGGGTGTATACATGTGTGCATACTCAAGAGGATTCCTAAAGGAAGTATTGGGGTTCTCCTGCTTTTGCTTTGTTATTCTCTGTTTGATCGAGTCCCTGCATGAACTCAAAACAGGATGATTTCAGCTCCTTTAGCTAAGCAGGTTTACCTAAATATGCCCCCTTTCTCTATCCTGAGATCTGTGATCATAAACTGTTACCAGTCTTGCCTTGCTTTCATATAGGATTTGTGGATCTCAACTCCAGTTCACCCAGGTGAGAAATAAATTATCTCTCTACCGAGCCACCTCTCTCATGCCAATTTTTATACTTTAAATATTTGAAATTCCTTTATCAAGTATGAATTGCAACATGACATTCTCAAAAAAATATTTCTATTGTTTCTCCTTATGTCTCCTACTCAATTTTAGCCCTCCCATCACCTAAATTATTCTTTCCACTCTAATGTATCAAGTGTTATATTTCCTTTTCCTCTTTTATGGTTCTCCCCCCCCCCCAACAACATAAGCCCACACATATCTCCAAGTACAAATATATTAATATTAGGGATGATTTTTTCATATTAAAGAGAAACCTGTGGTTCTTGTGTGTTTCTGAAGACTATGTGTTTTTTTATGTATCTTGACAATTTTTTTATAGTCTATGCAAGTTGTGGCTAAGATGTAATTTACTGCCTACATAGATTTAGATGATATAAAAATGCTAAGAGAAAAACTAATATGGTTACAGATTTGCTCCATCAAGCAAATATGTGAATATGTATGCATGCATGTACCTTTGTATTTGTCTGTATGCATGAATGTACCTTTGACAGTGTGTTTGAAATTATTGGAGGTTTTATTGCTTCATGCTCTGTGTGTGTGTTATGTATAAATCACTGCCTCCCATCTTTTTTCGCTTCTGCTTGCCAGCCCCCAAACAATTCAAAGAATACAGAGTTCCTCACTTGTGACAAGGCATGCCCTGTCATGATTTACTCCCTCAGAAAAAGTCTGCTAAATGATCAAACAAGTCACTGACTACCATTAGCAGCAGCCTACATCCATTGTTATCAAAACCAACCTCCATTTGCTCTACCAGTGGTAATCCCCCTCAGATCCTTTTAGCACCAACTGCATCAATTATTCTTGGTTAACCTGGTTTGCCTTGAGTATTCCCTTCTGGATTAAAGAGATGGAATATGAGAAGGAATGGAGTTAGCCACCTATATGAAAATGATAAATGACTGAAACAGATCCATCCCTGCTACTCTAAGAAAGAACAGATAATTCACAACTGACCTCGGATTGGTTCTTTTTCAAAAGATCAGGAGATAATTATCTTTAAACAGTTATCAAAACTATGGTAACGTTTCCTGACAAAGGCAGAACACCTCTGGTAGAATGTTTAAAAACAAAGAAATGTGAATATTTATTTATATCTGTAGGATCTGCCCAGTTTTAAGTTAGGGGATGGGGGATGTTTAGGCATCTGTACAGGAATATTAGCACAGTTGAATTAGGAGACAAGATTGTTCATCAGACCTCTCACAGTATTTATCTTCAACTTTTTCTCAATGTTTTTCAGGCATCACAGGGGACTGGAAGAGTCACTTTACAGTAGCCCAGGCTGAAGCCTTCCATAAAGCATTTCAGGAGAAAGCAGCTGATCTTCCTAATGAGCTCTTCTCCTGGGAATAATCAGCACTGTGGATCTTATTGGGATACTCTATATGATTTGTTTTCCTTGCACTTGTTTTTGATTTAGGGATGTGGCATATAAATTACTAATTAATCTCAGATACTGTAGCAATCAAATATTGTGCTAGAAAAGTGACTCCAAAGATAAAGAATCTTGTTAATGACCATGAGGATCTGAGTTCAATCCTGTCACCAACACAGATGAAGGAGAGAAGTAGTTCCCGAAATTATTCTTAGACTTTCACAAATGCACCATGATGGCTCGACCCATAAAATTTCTGTTATTGAAATATTTCTTGATGTCATACCCTTACAAAAATGAAATAATTATATAAATTTGATTTCTGAGTGTTTCAGAAATCTTAAAGAAAGGTAAAATCCAGAAACAATCATGACTATATTTTTTCAACTTTTATTAGATATTTTCTTCATTTACATTTTAAGTGTTATCCAGAAAGTTCCCTATACCCTCCCCCCTCCCGGCCCTGCTCCCCTACCCACCCACTCCCACTTTCTCCCTACCTATTCAATATAGTACTTGAAGTCCTAGCCAGAGCGATTCGACAACAAAAGGAGGTCAAGGGGATGCAAATTGGAAAGGAAGAACTCAAATTATGGCTATTTGCAGATGATATGATAGTATATATAAGTGACCCCCAAAACTCCACCATAGAACTCCTAAACCTGATAAACAGCTTTAGTGCAGTAGCTGGATATAGAATTAACTCAAGCAAATCGATGGCCTTTCTCTATATAAACGATATTTTCTTTACATTTCAAATGTTATCCCCTTTCCAGGTTTCCACTTCGAAAACCCCTTTTCCCCTCCCCCTCCCTCTGCTCGCCAAACCACCCATTACCACATCCTGGCCCTGGCATTCCCAGGAGACAGCTATATCAGGCTTCTGTCAGCAAGCACTTGTTGGCATTCACAATAATGTTTGGGTTTTTACTAGTACTAGCCTTTTCACCCAGGGTGCACAAGGCTTTGCTTTTGGTCTCTTTTTTTTCCTTCTAGACCTGGAGCAAAAACTATTTGAGAATCCTGGATATGGAACTCAAGATAGGTCTACACTAAAGAGTCTGAACTTCCTGTTTTCTCTGCCAGCACAGTTTCTGTGCACCAGATGCAATTGGATGTTACCTGTCCTCTGATAATCTGTCCACTGATTGCTTCTTCAGACTAGGAATCAAACTTTTCCCCATTGATCAAATCTTGAAAAATAACTGCTTCAGGAAGAGCCATACTAGGGGGCAGCCACACAGGCAGAAGTGTAGTGAACTGTCTGGAAAGCAAGACCAACTATCTAGGGGCAGTTCTGAATTTCCCAAATTTTGTGCCCTACTTACTGTGTCAGCCAGTTCAATTTCTATGTATGAGAGACAATTGGGTATCAACACTCCTCCCCTGCTCAGTTATTCATCTCTTTCTACAAACTCAGAATCCACCTTCATCATGTGTCAGAGACCATCTGTTGTGAGACTTCTTCCTGAATTCAGCACTTAGATTAATTCCTCATACCAGCAATGCATCTTCTCCATCATTGGTCAAGTCTGTATGGAGCTCTATTCAAGGAATATAAGATGTAGGCTGCAGAAAAAAGAATTGGGTCAGTTTTTTTCACCTACATACTCACTGGAGCTTGGTCATATTCTTCATGAACTACTCCTTAAATAGAAGAGTGCTGGCCATCCATCACCCTTGCCAGAAGCCATCAACTGTGGAGAGCTACACTTCATTATCCTACAACATTTTAAGAGTTCTTTTTTGTTGATTTCCTTTATAGTTTGTTAGTTTTAAGGGGTGGTTTGGGTTGGGATGTGGTTATTGCTTGCAAAGAATATTTCACTGTAATTCCCACTCAAATGTAAACATGCAGATACTGATATCACAGCAATAATATCCGTGTTGCTCTTCAGTCTATGTGAGCATATATCATTGGCATCCACATGGTTCCTTGAGAAAACACAGAGCAGGAACATGGCTGCCAGCAGGAGGAGAATGATGGACCCAGACAAGACCCACAGAGGCAGGCAGAACCATTGACATTGACTTAGGTGAAAGTACAGGCCATTCACATCAATATGGCCTTTCAGTTATAGCAAGACCTGCTGACTCCAGCATGGTCTTAACATTCTTTCTTTCTTCTTTCTTCTCTTAGGTGTGGAGATTCAAATTGTGTACTAACTCACTAGTTTCACTATCATCTATAGTCAATTAATGAGTTGAAGTAATCTCCTATTGTGTTATTTATACTTTATCCTTAAATAAATAATGTGATTTGAATACAACTCCAGTTCCCTCCCATACTACTTTACACTGTGCCACAACATCAAGAAAATTATAATCTTGGGTGCCATTTCAGAGAGCAGATTTCAGTTCCCAACATTTCTGTTCTTTGTCTCTCCACTTTCAGGACATCCAGTGCAGTCTCTTCCACACTCTTGTAGGCTTATGTGTTCATACATTCACAAATGCACATACTGCTTTCATACACTCAATTGAGAAGACAGAATGCAGAAGCAGACATTTGTACAGTATAAAGAGTAGAAAGGTGGTTGGGTTTTACCACACCTTTAATCTCAGCATTCAGGAGACAAAGGCAGGACCTGGGTGTGAGAGGACAAGGGGAGGGGAAAAGTGAATCATTATCTGGTATTGGCAGTGGGTTGGTGGAGAGAGGAGAAAGCCCCTCCCCCCAAGGGTCAGCAGAATGAAAGGAAATATGCAACCTCTGAGGGTGGGAGGTGGGGGTACCTTTTAGAAAGTACAAGATACCTTGGAGGTGAGAGACTTTCAAAAATGTTGACACAGAATTTTTCCTGTCTAAAAAATGAAGAGGCAAAATTGGAACAGAGACTGAAGAAAAGGCCATCAAGTGACTGGTCCAACTTGGCATCTATCCCATGGGCAGGCACTAATCCTTATACTATTACTGATGTCTCATTGTGCTTGCAGACAAGAGCCTAGCATAGCTGTCCTCTGAGAGGATCTACCAGTAGCTGACTAAGACACGTGTAGATATGTACAGCCAACTACTGGACTGAGATCTGGGTCCACTATTGAAGAGCTAGGGGAAGGCGTGAGGAATCAAAGGGGATGATAACCCGATAGGAACATCAACAGTGTCAACTAACCCTGACCCCAAGACTAATTCTTCAACCAGAAAGCATACATGTGCTGCTCCATATCTCCTGGCACATAGTAGCAGAGGACTGCCTTGTCTGGCTTCAGTGGGAGATGATCTGCCTAATTCTGTAGATCATTGATGCCCCAGGCAAGGGAATGTGGGAGGGATGTGCAGTGTCAGGAGGAATGGAGGAGTGAGCACTGGGAGCATATGGTGAGGACAGATAGAGGAGCATCATCCCAGAGCCAAAGGTGAGGTCTGATGAAGTGAAGAACTCCAGGAGGGGGAATCAGGATGGGGGGCAACATTTGGAATGTAAATAAATAAAATGAGTTAAGAAAGAGAGATAGATAGAGTGTGAGAGGGAGAGAGAGAGAAAGCACCTGACATTGCATGGGTACAATGTGGGTAAGAACTACAGATTGGATCTAATGTGATATTTTCTTTCTTTTATTGTTAATTATTTATTCTCTTTTCACCTAAATATCACCCCTTTCTCCTCCCACTCTCCACATATTGCACAACTTCTCATCTCATTCTCTCTTTCTTGTCTCCTCTAGGAAGAGGGAGACCCATCTGTAGTGATCTACCACTACACCCTGGTACATCAAATTTAAGTAAGACATCCCAGCTAGGAAAATGAGATCCACAGACACAACACATATTGAGGGACAGTCTCCCTTCCAGTTGTTTGGGGACATGCATGAAATCCAAGCTGCCTATCTGTTACATATGTGCAGGATTTAGGCCTATCCTAAGGTAGCTCTGGGTTTGTGCTTCAGTCTCTGGAGGCCCTCAAGTATTCAGGTGTTGAATCTGTTGGTCTTCCTCTGGAGTTCCTATCCCTTTCAGGGCCTTCAATCTTTCCCCAGCTTTTCTAGAAGAGTCCCTGAGCTCTAGTCAGTGTTTGGTTCTGGTTCTCTGCCTCTGTTTCAGCTACTGGATGGAGCCTCTCAGAGGACAGTTATGCTAGGATCCTGTGTGCAAGGATAATGTTGTTAGGGATTTAATCCTTGCCTATGGAATGAGTCTCAAATTGGGCTGGTTTTTGCTCTCTGGTCCATCTTTGTCCAGAATTTCTTTTAGACCTGATACATTTTGGGTCAAAAATTCTATGTGTTGGTTAATGTCCTTATTCCACCACTGGTGTCCCTCAGCAAATCACCCAAAATTTTTTTGTTGGAGCTCTGTGGGTAAGATAGCACCATCTTTAATACCACATCTACTGTGTGTTGGGACATGCTGATAATCCCACTTCCTCAGGGTCATCATCAACTAACTACCCAGCAATTTTGAGGCCCATTTAGGATATAAAAGGCATGGCATGAAATAAAAGCATTGGTAAGAATTTTTTCAATAGAAAGTGCACTGGTCAAGTCTTCTACAAAATTCTCTGGCTTATAATAAGATCAGCTGTAGGACCAGTGTCTTTGTAGAAGCCAAAGAATCTGGGTAAAGACTGGGTAGGGGAGGCTGAGGACTTTATTCCCAGCACCTGAGAGGCAGAGGCAGTTCTGTCTCTGTGAGTCTGAGACCAGCTTGTTCTTCAGAACAAGTTCTACGTGAGCCAGGCATACACAGAGAAACACTTTCTCAAAAAATTAAAGGTAGATAGACACACACACACACACACACACACACACACACA